>JAJEKB010000761.1:0-43259 GCA_022393335.1 Macrotrachela quadricornifera | reverse complement strand
TTGTTTTATTTTCCCAACTAAAATAAACAAAAAAATTACAAATTAATTTTTTTTATAAATAATATTGTTTTTTTTTTCAATTCTTACCGAACAGTACATGATCCATCAGTTGTATTATCCCAAAAACAAGAACTTGCTGTATGTAATCCAGCACCATTTTTTTGCATAATTACACATGATACAATATATTTAAATGGTTTATTTAATTTTGTTAATGAATTAAGTATAGCTTCAACTATATTTGATGTCCAAGTATTTATTTTTGCTTGTTGATAAGATTGAGAACCAATTGTTGCTTCAATTGATTCTTTTATTATATTTGATACTTCATCAACAACAAAACTTGTTTCATTTGTATCATCCATTATTGATTAGAAATAACAAAAAACGTATCTAAAATATATAGATAAATAAAACAATTTATAGTAGAACCATAGGTAAAACCGCATTGTATATGTAAGTATAAAGAAAATTTTCTTCATCATCATCATCATCATCACGCGCTTACTGCAAATAAAGTATAAAGAAATAACGTCGAGAGAGAAAGTAAAAAAAAAAAAATATGTGTATGAGTGCGTGTGTCTATAACAGAATTCAAATGTATGCAACTACAAGACGTCGATAGTGACTGCTGTTGTTTGAAGAAGAACGAATAGAAAAGAGGGAGGAGAAACATGAATATGGTGCTTGTGGTAACTCTGACGATGTTCATCCAGTCTATTTTAAAATATTTTTTGTAACTCTTTAATGTATTGGTGTCGATAAACGGTTGATTAAATAAAGAAAGAATGATTTAACGAACAATAGAGAATTCATTTTTCCTTTCTTTTATTTAAGAATAACTGAAATAGAAGAAAACGTTAAAAGTTAAACTATTGTAATGATGGCAAGACATAGTGCAAGTAATAATAATAATAATAATTTAAATATATTTCATTTGCCTTTTTTTTTTTCTTTTATTTATTTTCTATAGTTAAAAAATGTAGATGAGAGTAACAGATGTCGAGATTGGCCTTTGACAAAAAAGATGCTCTTACTATTTCGTTTTTTTTTTTTGTCAAACAATGAAACGAAACGAAGACTAAATTTAATCCTATATAAAATAAAAAGCAATGATCAACATGTCAAAAAAAAACAACTTATCATAATTCGATTGATTCATAATTCAAAAAAATGAATATTATGACATTTTTGTTATACTTTTAATAAGGTTATTCAGTTGAATAGTTCCACTATTCATAATTTAAGATAATATGATTTATATTTACGTTGTGACGATGACATCAGTCATCGCTCCTCGTAAAAAAAAAATGTAAAATGTGAATGAACTCTTGACATTTATTATTAAATAATATCAATGATATTGTTTGAATGAATACTATAAATATTTACATTGATACTTTTATTACGAGAATGTTTGTTTTGTCGGTCATTGCATCAATATCAATTGAATAAATAAGAACATTTTTTTTAACTTCAATACTCAATAATTGATTTAGGATAAAATTTTAACGCGCATTTTTATTCTGAAATTCTTTTTTTTTGATATTTTTCTACAATGAATTTAATATCATCAGAATCTCTTGCTTTTGATCGAGTTCAAATAATGTCATGGCAATCATTTCTTCCTAAATATATTCATAAAAAATCAAGTCAACAAGACCTGGATTCTTCTTCAATTAGTATTACTTCTCAATCTTTATCTATACCATTCTTTTATGATCCATGTCAAGCTACAGCATCTAATCTTGCTTTCTATATCAATCCCCAACGGCGTCCTGATATTATTTAAAATTATTATTTCTTATAAACAGATAACAAACAAAAGAATATTCTTTCAAAATAAGACCTGGATAATTTGAACTAATTTTTTTTTTTTTTAATTTACAAAAACAAAAGAGAAACATGAAAAGAAAATAATATCATTATTACATATGAACAATGTGACTTTACATTTCAATAATAAATAATGAATAGTTCTTTAATATAAATAGTTAATTAATCAGAATTTTTCTTCTTCATTTTTTATAAACCATTATTATTGTTGTTGTTGTTGAAGTTTTTATCATAATCAAGATATATCCGATATCTATTTTTAATAACATATTCTCATGAGATATAAAATCAATCAAAAAAGAAAAAGATAATGATTAAAAGACATACTGAAAAAGATTCATTTTGAAATATACATTTACTATATTAGACGGTTCTATTAAGAATTAATTGAAATATTCTATAATACAATGACAATGTCAACTAATGGAAATGAACAAACATGGGTTGAACTTACAATTCATGAAAGTATAACAATTAATTTTGTAAGAAATTATTTAATTATATCTATATATATATATTAATAGAAGTCAATGAAGATAAATCAGAACGTATAGAAACAAGAAGATCGACAGTTATTGAAGGTAATAATAACAATAATACAACACGAACAACAAGTACAACAGAACAATTGGTTATTTTAACAACACCAGCATCACAAACAGTTTCACGAGAATTATGGACAAATAAAGTTGAATTTCTTCTTTCTGTTATTGGCTATGTAGTTGATCTTGGTAAAAGAAAAAACAAAATAAAAACATATTCATTTATTATTTAATTGATAGGTAATGTCTGGCGATTTCCGTATATGTGTTATGATAATGGTGGTGGAGCATTTCTTGTTCCATATATGATCTTTTTATGCCTTATTGGTATTCCAATGTTGTAAGTTTAAAACTTAACAGTAATATTAAGATTAAGACCATGAATATCATTATTTTTTGTACTGAAATTCGAGAATATGTAATAAAACAATATTTTTTTGTTTGTTTGGTAGATATCTCGAATTATTTCTTGGTCAATTTTATCATTGTGGCAATATAACATTATGGGGTCGAATAGCTCCATCAATGAAAGGTATTGGTATAGCATCATTCTTAATTGTTACTGCTGTCACACTATTTTATACAACAATTATCGGTAAGAATTTATATATATATATTTATTAATCATATAAAATAACTTTTTTTTGTTGTCTTAGCACATGCTGTTTTTTATTTATTTTCATCATTTCGTGATGTAATGCCATGGAGTTTATGTTCACATACATGGAATACAGGTTTTTGTTCAGAACGTATGCGAAATGATTATATAAATAATCAAACTATTCAAAATAATGATTTCAATGAAACATTATTACATATAAATGAACCAAAAATATCATCAGCTGAAGAATATTATACTATATATATGTTAGGTATAAATCATTCAAAAGGTTTAACAGATTTAGGTTATATTAAAATTGATTTACTTTTATGTCTTGTATCAATATTTATTCTTATGTATATGTGTATTTATCGTGGAGTTAAAAGTACAGGTAATAATAAATACGAGATAAATTTCAAAAACAAAAAAACTTATTTTTTTATTATATATAGGCAAAGCTGTTTATATAACAGCTATATTACCTTATATTGTTTTAATAATATTACTTATTCAAGGTTTAAGTTTAGAAGGTTCACATAATGGTATAACTTATTTTTTAAAACCATCATTTGAAAAATTAAAAGATTTTAAAGTTTGGTATTCAGCAGCTAATCAAATATTTTTTACACTTGGTCCTGGTTTATCGGTTTTAACAACATATGGTTCATATAATACATCAACAAATAATTGTTATTGTGATGCATTAATTGCAGTTATAGCAAATTTTGCAGCAAGTTTTCTTGCTGGTTTTGTTGTTTTTTCTGCATTAGGACATATGTCATGGCGTTTAAATAAACCTATAACAACAGTTGTTGGTCAAGGTTCAAGTTTATCATTTATAGCATATCCAGAAATTTTAGCAACATTTAAATATCCAACATTTTTTTCAATATTATTTTTTTTAATGGTTATTAATTTAGGACTTGATAGTGATTTTGGTGGTTTAGAAGCAATGTATACAGCATTAAGTGATGAATATCCATTATTAAAACATCATAGAAAATTAGGAATGTTTATTATGTGTTGTTTACTTATTATTGCTTGTTTACCAACAGTAACACAAGGTAAAAATTATATGAATAAATATTTTATATTAAATTAAAATTGTTTTTTTCTTTTTGTTCTTTAGGAGGAAATTATGTTGTAGAATTTTTGGATAAATTTTCAACAGCTCCAGCATTAATGCTCGTTGTTATGATGGAAGCAATTGCTGCAAGTTGGGTAAGAAAAAATTTTCTCTTTATTTTTTTTTTTTGGAGATAAAAAAAATATAAATTATCTAAGATTTATGGTATTAATAATCTTGTCAATGATATTCAAATAAATCTTGGTTTTAAACCAAATCGTTTTTTTCGTTTTGCATGGAAAATTTTATGTCCATTTATTGTCATATCATTAATGATACTTTCTTTAACATATTCTGATGAATTAAAATATGGTAATTATTTATATCCATCATGGTCAATTATATTTGGTTGGTGTCTTAATATGACATTTATATCGCCAATACCAATTGTTATAATTTATGTATTTATACGTTATTCTGATCGAAAAATATCTTTAAAAAAACGTATTTATCTTTTATTTGTACCAAATATAACAAAACGAAGATTAAAACAACAAATGGAAAATGGAAATGAATTTCGTATGCCATCATTATCACCTATATCATATATTTAAATGTTGTTTGTTCGTATAGATATATATATATATGTGTATCTTTGAAATAGATTGAAATAAATTAATAATTATATTTTTTCTTTCTTTTTATACAACAGAAAAAAAAGGGGCAAGAAATAATGGATGAAATGAAAATTCGAAGACAAAAAAATGATTGTTTTACTTTAGCCTAATTCGATAGGATATTCTGTAAACAATTGTCTGCTTTATAAGATAATCAGTGTTGATAACCTTTGACGTCTTGTAAATAAGATTTGTGTAAATCAACTAACACTTGTTAATAGATTATCTGAAGTAATTCTTTAGATTTGTCAAAGATCCTTTCATTTCTTCTAGTTATTAACTTGTCGAAAATATTTTCACTAGAAATCTCTTTTTTTAATTTTTGAATCTTTCAAACAAAAGTTAAGACAAAAATATTACAGTCAATACACAAAAATAAATACAAAATTCTGATTTTAATTAATCGAAAATTTTCAGTCCATTCATTATATATATATGGACATGACCAGTCGTGTTGGTATCCCACGATAGAGAATAGGAAATGATATTATACCGGGAAGGAGTGTACAATGAATTTTATACCAAATCGAAGCTCGTCAAAAAAGAGATTTATAAATTTTGTAATGTCGAACTAAAGAAATTTTATACATTAAAAAGGTTAAAAAATTCATATTTTCTCATAAAATTAGTTTTTTTCATTTATTTCTACTACCCAACGTATTTCGAAATATATTCAATAGATGCAGCGTAGAAAACTGAGTCGAATAAGTGTATTTCAAAACAGATGAGGTTATGAAAATAAATGAAAAAAATTAATTATATAGAAAAATCTAGTTTTTTTTATTTCATATAGAAAATGTGAGTATTTTTACATTTTTTAATGTATAAAATTAGTATCAATAAATCTCACTTTTGACGAGCTTTGATTTGGTATAAAATTCATTATATACTCCTTCCCGGATTATTCTCATTTCCTATTTTCTATTGTGGGATACCAACATGACTGATCACGTCCATATATATTACTGGAAAGATTGTGATAGTCGAAGTAAAGTCATTTTTCGTCGATTTTTAGAATTTGTTATAGGCATTGATGATGATCGTGGAGGAATAGTAGTAGGTTTTTTTTCTTCTTGTTTATCTTCATTTGCTTGTCTTTGAGAAAGAAGTGATCGATGACAAAAAAAATTCGAAACTACATCACGAAAATCAATTGAAGTTAACCAATAAATAAAAAATGATGAAACATGAATTGTTGTAGCTAAATTACTTAGACCCATTGCAATCAAATTTCTATAACGTAGTCGTTTTTTTCCAAGAGATATGTAAAATATAGCAGAAGGTGAAGTAAATATAATAAAAAATATTGTTATAAATATTAATGTTTTTGTTAAACGACTACCATCTTGTGATAGTGATCGTCGACTAGAAGAACATGCTGTAGATAATTGTGTTATTCCAGATTGTGAACGTAATCTTGATCGTTGTGTTCGACGTCGAGATTTATGAACATGACGAATTATTAATACATTAAATAATATCATTAATGTAAATGGAATAAAATTATATAATAATAAATGAACTATTTCCCAAAATTGAAAAAATATTGATCGATAACATTGTATTTGTATTTGTGTATTATTGTACTTATCAAGAACAATAGCACGTTTTCCATTAATAATCCATATTGGTATATTAATAAAACTGATTAAAAAAATTGTTATCCAACTAAGACGATGAATAACAGTTGATTTTAATACATATTTTCTTATAGTCCATCCATTACGTAATGAAACACAACGTGCAAATGTTGCTAATGTTCTAAGCCATGCAGCACATTCAAGTAAAAAATAAGCGCTATATGATATTAATTTACAAATAAATAATGAATGTTGTTCAAGATTTTTAATTGAAGTATTATTTTGATGTTTTAATATAAATTCACGTGCAACAAAATTAAGATTCCAAGTAAATGGTATAAGAAATTCAATAAGTGCTAAATATGACAAAACAATTATAGTTGGATTTGAACGATTCGGTATAAGACGTTTAAATATATAAAAACAAAGAAGATTTAATAATGTACCAATAAGAATAAGAAGAAGAGAATACAATCCAAAAATAAAATATAAAAAATCAACTAATGGTGTTGTCATATTTATTTATTCTATAAATAAAATATATCAAATCGAATATCCGATGATAAAATAATAGTACAATCATCGGTTATTCTTTATGAGATTTTTGATCATATAGAGGATTTAGATATTCTTTAGGTCTTAACTATGTTAGTACTACAGTCAATGACAGAATATCTCTCATCAAAGATATGCACCAACAACGTCAATCATAAAGCACTCTATATAATTACTATCTATAAGCATTATAAACGCATTTTTCTTTTGCTTGCTAGTACTTTCCCAAGTGTATTGTAATTTAGTTTTTACATTTTAGTTTTTGTATTGATCGAATCTTTATCCTTAATATGGAAAAAACGAGAAAACATTTTCAAACAAAACAAATAAATATTGACAAATGTTCGCAATACAATCCTATTAAAAAAAAGAAAAGAAAGAGACTTACTATTCTATACTAACAATAATATCTTGTTTATATTGAGAAAAAAAAACCAAAATAATAAGCTATAATAAATAGTGCATCGTATTGATAAATAAAGAATTCCTACTGTAATATATAGTGAATGTATTAACCATGTGCTTATCATCGATATTTAACTGTCTCTAACTCCAGTTAAGGAGATTGTCTTATATATATATATATATATATTAAATAAAGATATGCTAAGCACTTACGTCTTTTATTTCTTATATGGTATGTCAATACCATACCCTACGTGTCTTGCTAAAATGAGCCGAAAATTTTCTTTCTCTTTCTGCCTTTTGTTCTTTTCATTCTCTAAATATTCTATTTAACAGAAATAAGAGATAGATAACTGACAGAAGTCACGTGAAAAGATGTCATGTAGGTTTATTCAGAATCATCTGAAGAAAAACATTAGTAAATGTTCCTTAAAAAATATCTTTCGAAATTTTCGAGCACTATCAACGTATCCATATATTTTCTATCCTATTAGTTTTTTTTTTTGAGGACAATAAGGAAACAAAAAAAAAAAAGGAAGAAGTATAGCCAAGTGTTCTATAGGGTCAATTAGAACGATTAGAAAGAATACAGAACTGTAGCTACTGCTGAAAAACAAAAGTAATACTATTGTCATAGGGCATATATATCATATGTTAGAATGAAGAAAAATATAGTTTGTCAAGATAGATAAGGCATAAGAGAAAATAATGTTTCTTTTGTCTACTAATAATAGCAAACGAAATTTTGCTCATACGAGTTTTAGAAAAAAAAAATCGGTAATAGACCTTTTATATCAAGATAATAAGCACACAACAATGGTAATTAGCTTATGTCATTAAATCGCCAAAATCAAATATGAGTAAATATCAATTTATCATCTTTATATTTATATTAATTATAACATCTGGAATGAAACCTATCTGCATTATAGTTATTATTTTTCACAAGTGATATACTTAACCATCATCAATCAATATCATATTTCGAATATTGATAAATATTTCTATTTAATTGAAATAAGGAAAAATAAGATTAACTATATATATATATTGATTTTGATTGACATTATATTTAAATACGAAGAGAAAGAACTTTTTTGTAAATCTAATATATAACAAAAAAAAAAATTATTAATATAAATATTCTTATGATAAAAGTCAAAAATAAATAAACTTACTCTCAAGATTAATCTTTCATGACAAAACGAACTATTTTCTGATTATGAAAAAATAATAATCTTTAGTATTATTTATAGATTAAATAGAAGGAAAAAGCTTATTTTCAAGATTCATTAACATCAATAAATCCTTAAAAAACAAAATTCATAATTGTTTTCTCAACTGTATCTTTAGATCATTGAATGTAAAAATCAATTTATTTTTAATTAACATTTGCTTTTTCCTATACAATTATGTGATATTATAGATAAGTAAGTTATATCATATAGAATACTTGTACACTTTATTACCATTAATAAAAGCCGAAAGGAGACAATAATCAACAAAATTCTATATAAATAAACATGAACATGAATTGAATTTCAATATTCATTTTATCTATAACTTATTTCAGTTATTCAACAAATATCATTTTAGATTTTACAGGATGTCAACAAATCATTAGAACAAATCAAATTTCCGTACATGACTAATTTACACACAAGAAGATCCAGAATATTTATATCTTCATTTTTATTTAATATAAAGATTATATTTTATACATGAATACACCAAATGATATGATAAAAACTTTATATTCTATTAAAGTTCTTTAGGAAAAAAAATGATTAAAATAAATAAATATCCTACGCCTTCGCGAGGGATGGGAGGAATTTTCTGCTCTTTTGGGGAAATTTTTGGAGTATTACTGTGTGAACCTCTTGATTTGCTACTTTTCAAAGTTGATAATATCACAGAAGAATGGGCACTTCCGCTGATTACTTAATCATATCATATATTTAACATGTTCTTTAGAAATGGAAAAAATTTGATTAGAATAAAATTTGCATTTCAAAAGAATTCTAATATATACATATATATATATATAAATTCTCTATAGAGTAACTAAAAGTTTGATTAAAACTATGGTCGATTATTGAATTAGGAAAAACTTCATATTAAATATGAACAACTTATCTGTAGGGAATATTGAATACAAGATCTTATGCACATCATCAAAGGAAGTAATAATAATTAACACGAATCATGCAATAGTTAGAATAAATTTTATCATTGAAAATTATTCTATATACAATAAATATTTGTTTTCTTTAATGTCATTTCAAATTAATAAGAAAATAAATTATTCCATAAAATATCGTATATGCTTTTTTTTTGTTCAGCCAAATTCATCATTCAATCTTTAATCAAATCATACATTCAAAAATCTCTAATTTTTTTGTCAGTTCTTATAAAAATCATAATAAATAATTATCATATTGATCTTTTTTTTTTCTTTCCATTATTGATTTTATATTTATTTACTACAATGTATCTAAACATGAACATATAAAAAAAAATAGTTTTATCATTATTTTTTTTCTTTATTTAATGCTTTTTTCATCGCTTGTATACATTCATTACTAATAACTGCTTGAAAATATTCTTCTTTTTCTTTTTCATTATCAATATTATCTAATTGTATTATATCCGACCACCATTTTTTTTTCGTTATTTGAAAACCTTTTAATGGTCTTTCATTCATCATTTTTAACCATTTTAATGCTAAATCATCTGGTGTTTCACTTCGTTCACATCGTATTGGAAAATCATTTGATGAAAAAAGAGTCGTATCAACAAGAATTCTATAAGCTAATTGAGGTTCAAGTTGATGTTGAGCAAGTTTAAGTGCTTTTAATGGATATGGAATACCAACAAGTGGTCCTGTTATACCCATACGAAATGGTTTTTGTGTACCTATAGCAATATAATCACAAGCAAGTGCAAGCATAAGACCACCAGCAATAGTATGACCATTAAGTGAACAAGCAACTGGTTTTGTACAATATAAAGGAGCAGTTATACCACGACTAAGTGTATCAAAAATAAATTTATCTATTGCTGATCGTTGACCAGCAATAGATAAATTATACATTGTTGAAAGATCAGCACCAGCACTAAATATAGAACTAGAAAGAAAAAAAAAACAGATAAGATTGATATAATTTTAGTAAAGAAATAAAATACTTTAAATTTGAACGTAGAAAAACTCCATTAATTTTATTATCATTTGAAGCTTGATCAAAAGCTTGAATAAGTTCATTTAATAATTCTGATGACATAACATTAGCTTTCGGATAATTCATTGATATAGTCAAAATTGTATCAGTTAATGAAACAATTAATGTTTTCCATTGATATTTTAAAATTGACATTTTGACAAATTTAGCAAATGAAATCTATAGCGAAAGAAAACATATGTTTTTTTTTAAAACGTATTTATTATTTTTCTTTTTCATTATTCTTATGATTAATTATATTGAATAGTAAATCATAATATTCATTTAAAGATGGAACTCATTTAAATAATATGTAAATATTTATAATATGTTATATTCAATACTATAATTAATGAATTAATTTTGAGCAATAGATTTAAGAAAATTCTTTTATTAAAATAAGTGTAAAATATTAGAATAAAAAAAAAATGTTTTAGTTATTTTTTCAATGCTTTTTTCATAGCTTCTAGACAAGCATTATTAGTTATAGAATCAAAATATTCTTCTTTTTCTTTTTCATTATCAATATTATCTAATTGTATTATATCAGACCACCATTTTTTTTTCGTTATTTGAAAACCTTTTAATGGTCTTTCACTCATCATTTTTAACCATTTTAATGCTAAATCATCTGGTATTTCACTTCGTTCACATTGAATTGAAAAAGTATTTGATGGAATAAGATTTGCATCAATAATTAAACGATAAGCAAGTTGTGGTTCAAGTTGATGTCGAATAATTTCAAGTGGTACACGAGGATATGGTACACCAACAGCTATTTCTGTAACACCAATTTGAAATGTTTTTCGTGTACCTATAGCAATATAATCACAAGCAAGTGCAAGTATAAGACCACCAGCAATAGCATGACCATCAAGTGAACAAGCAACTGGTTTTGTACAACGTATTGGAGCAGTTACTCCACGTCTTAGTGTATCAAACATGAATGTATCAATTGTTGGTTTATGACGTTTTGAAGATCTTTCATACATATGAGAAAGATCAAGACCTGCACAAAAAGTTGAACTAAATAGAGAGAGATATTTGTATGATTAAATTTAATTTGTATATGAATATCTACTTAAAATTTGAACGTAATAGAACACCTTTAATATCATTATTTTTTGATGCATGATCAAAAGCTTGTTCAAGATCATTGAGTAATTCAGTAGACATAGCATTAACTTTAGGTCTATTCATAGATATAGTAAATATAGCATTACGTAAAGATACAATTAAAGTTTTCCAATTTTGTTGTAAAGTTGTCATTGTATATATGTATCTATTTTATTTTTGACCTATATTTATATATGTATCTATTTTATTATTGTTTTTCTTTCTATCGTTTTTATTGCTTTTATTAAAGTGCAAATGATAATAAAGTCTAACAGATGGAGCACATTAAAATACGATATTTTCATATTTTATTTATTCAACATTCGTTCTTGTATGTCTGTAATAGATGAAAGAAAGAAAAAATAAATAAAATTCTTTTTTTTTTTGTTTTCTATATATTCAATTGAATAATACGATATGAAAAAATCTTTTGTTTTATATTTAGTTTGAATAAAATAAAAGATTTTGTTTTTTTCAACCACGCATAGCATGAAATGCTTGTGCTGCATAACGTTTATTGTTATGTTCATTATGTTGATAATTTGCTTGATTTAAATTTGATTTAAGTAAAAGATTAAGAAAATGATTTTTTGATGGTAATATTGTTTGATCAGGAATATTTATATAATGATGTGGTGATGATCGTAATGGTACATAATAATGAAATTCATCTTCATTATCATATTCATGAATATCATCAGATAATGGATCAACATCAATTATAGGTGGAATTAATGTTGATGAACAATATGAACAAAAGCAGACAAGTACAAGAGCGATCAACGCTAATATATAGAAGCGCATGGAAAATGATGAATTATTACTACATAATGTATAAAGTGCCATATCTGAAATGTAATAGGAAAAAAAAATTTTCTTGATAGATTTTCTTCTTTTTTTAAACCTTGAATTAAACAGGTTAAAATGACTTACTTACGATGTACTACAAGTATTTTTTATTACTTATAGTTGCCATATGCTTAACCGAGCAAATATTGCTCACTTCTAACTTAAACAAAAGATATATTTAGATTTTATTCAAGGCATTCAAAGAATATTTAATCGTAATAAAAAAGAATTAGAAAATGTTGCAAAACTTTATTTGAATTTCATAATATGTCACATAATTCATTTTATCTTTATCTTATAAAATCATAGATTAACATAAAATACATAAGAAGAGACACTTCTTTTAATTATTTTATTAACAAATATATGTAAAATACAGAAACACATTCTTTTTTTCAAATCTATGTAGTTTACTTTTCATTTCTTTTATTACTATTAGCTAATATAATATAAAAAAAAGGATTTTTTTTTCTTCTTACAGTTAGTGACTTTTATTATATTAATTATTTAAAATAAATATCATTCATTTATCTTAACTATTGAATCGAACATTTAAAATCGTTAGTATATTTTCTATCTTACGGATTTGACAAGTCATTTTTTCCTATTATAATCTAATTTAATAAGAATGTCAACATCATACGACTTACCATACCAGATATTTTAATAAACAAACGAGATATTTAAAATAGATATTATGACAAAAAAAATATCATGATTTATGAACTATTCAAAGAAATCTCAGACTAATTTTCTTCCATGCACAATTAAATCGTATATTATTGATAAATTCTTTCTAAAGATACTTGAAGAACTTACTGAAAAAAAATAGACTGATAATATTTGATAAATTTAAAAATATAAAAGAAAAACACTCTATAACCTTATAAATACTTACCAATATAATATTTCAAAAAAAAAACAAACATCTCTTAAATATATTTATACTAGTTAACTTTCTATATGCATAGGAAGAATTAGTCTTACTTTATCTAAATGAAATAAACTTAATAAGAAAAAATATATTAAAAGAAAAATTCTCAAATGAATATATACTAATTTCACAGAGTATATATTGATGTTAAAATAACATTAATTTCTGTCTCTGACACCTCCACTTTTGTTTTTGTTGATTGTTTTTATAAAGTAATTAAAAAAATGTCGATAACAAAATATACTTCTATACATAAAATTAATTACCCTCGTTCAATGCCATTTCTATATATTTTTTGTCTAACGAAAAACAATATATTAAATAATTAAAGAATTTACGGGAATAAAAACAGACTTAGTTTTTCGGAAAAGAATTAATAAATAAATAAATAAATAAAACAAAAAAAAGAGAACATATTCCAATTTAGTTCAATCATCAATAATGACGATGTGAGTTAACCATAAACCTATGAATAATATTTATATATGACAACAGAATGACTCGTCTATTCTGAGAATACTTATCAACAGGAAATGACTCGGAACGAAATATTACGTTTAGAATCGTTGAACGGAAATCACATCCATAACATCCGTCTATAGTATATAAAATAATCAAATCGGCAGCTCGATATATATACTGTTAAAACAATTACATTTTCGAATAAAAAAAGAATTCATAATTATTTCTTTAAATACACAGATAAATCCACTAACGTCATTCTTTTTTTTTGACATCAATTTGTAATTCATTTTTTCATAATTAAATCTCTTTAAATAACTATTTATATTAGTTAGAAAAATAATCTTTTCAATCGAGATATAGAAATATTCTACGTATTTATTTATCTATCATTCTCTATACAAAATAAATGATAAAATGATATTGAATTAAAATCTAGTCGAAAATACTTGATTAAAAATTTCTATTCTCTATGATAAACAAAGTATAATTTCAATTAATATTTCTCTGAATTGATTCAGATTATTAATAATTAAAATGTTAATTATCATGAAATATACTTTAAGAATTATAATAAATACGATAAAATCTTACTTATTCTTTTGTCTTTTTTTTTCTATATAGAATATTGACTAAGCAAAAAATTTCAAAATGAATGTCTAATAGTAGCAACAACTAAATGTGTGGGTGTAATCAGATAAATAGCTTCTCGCTCTCTTTCTTTATTCAATGATGCCCTAAAGCTGATGGATACCAGTGTGAACATCATCATGAGATTGACCAATTATCGTCCCGTCTGAAAATGATGTTATAGCCTGAAGTAAAAGATTTTTTTTCTATATTTATTTCACACTGTTTTATAAAAAAAAACGAGAGAGAGAGAGAAAAGAAACCAAGACAGATAAAATTATCTGACAACAAGATCAATATCACAGGCATAAAAATTCAAAAGACTAGAAATCGGAGTCATTGAGTTTATTGTTGTTGTTGTTTTTCTTCATCGTTTATTATAAAAACCAGTTGAATAATTAACAAAAAGTATATTTATAAATAATATTAAATAGAAATCATATGTTAAACATATTGAACAATTTAGAAGAAGTTCAATTTGTGCTAGAATAAAGAACAAAAAAGAAAATATGTTTTAATGTCTATTGACTTTGTGTATAAAACAAATATATATATATATCATTCTAAATATGTCTTGTTCACTTAAATAAATGAGATTAATTGTAAGGATGCCGCCTTTTACAAATACTATTTGTTATTGTTCAATTATTTTATAAAGTTAATCTACTTTTCATTTACCAGATACAATGAAACCTACCATAAGATGATGTTGATGATGATGATGATGATATTCGCTGTTTTTTTGGTATTGTTGTTATATTTAATAAAATAGTTTCTAAATGAAGATTATTTCCTTTTCTTTTGTTTTTTAAAAAATAATTTTACCATCGATATGAATAAATGCTTTAGTTATTTTAAATTGATTTTCTGCTTCACATTCATATATACCAAATTTATTTGTATAATTTGATGAATCAATCTTTAATGAAAAAAAGAAAATTATATACAGAGAATTTTTTTAATATTTAAAATTTACTTGTAATGAAAGTATTAATTGAATTGTATAATCATTTATTTCTATACGTTTTATATTATTAATTTCAATATGATTTCGTTTCCATTTTGCAGTTATTAATGGACGTGCTATTACTGTACAATTAAGAATAATATGTGAAGAAAAACGAGATAAATATGATTGAATTATTAATTCAGGTGGAACTAGAAAATAAAAATGATTAAATTTTTTTTTTACACTAATAAAAAGAAACTCTTCATATCCCGCTAAGATACATTTGTTCGAGCACATGTGTGAATGAGCTACATCCATGTGGTATAGATATATTCCCCCCTTTTTTTCCTTTGTTTTCTTCCATATTAATGAATATAATGGTTGAATAAATGACAGAAGGAAAGTGCACAAGTATGTGTCCACTTTTAAGATCGTCATTCATCTCTCTCATCACATGTGCACACAATCAGTTAGGATATATATATGTATATTATAACTAATCATTATATTATGATCTCTAATTTCATGCCATTTTGACCTCCTACTGTTTAAAAAAAAAAGAAAAGTATTCTCTTTTGAATATATTTATTTAGATAATTGAGTCATTTAAACATACGTAATACTCAAGAGTATCCTTTTTAAATGTAATAGCTTCATTCATTGTTGATAAGATGACAGTTCTTTTTTTTTTATTATATTAAACAAAAAAAAAAAAAGAAAAGCCTACTTACTAGCTGGAACTATATGTCTTAAACGTGTATCACGTGGTGGTATACCATTATCAGCAATACATTGATAATCCATTGGTGTTGTACGAGAAAAATTTCTTATAAGTAATTTATTATCATATGTTATTATATCTAACAAATAAAAAAAATTAAATAATTATTATTTTATTAATAAAAATAATTTTCTTTTCACTATGATCAAATTTTTTATTTGTTAATGATTTTTTTCCTGGAATATTCCAATGAATTTTTGGTTGTGGTATACCACGAGCTAAACATTTTAAAATAATTTGTTCATTTTCAATAAGTATTTCATGATTATTTGATTCAATTGTTATATCGACAATCTTAGGCGGTGCTAGAATATACAAAATAAAAATAAAAAAAAAGAGAATGACTAATCAAATCTGTCTAGAATGTAAAACACTTGATTCTAGACGCGTAACTATTCTTATGAATAGAGCATCAAAGACAAGAAGAAAGAAGCATATTAATGGTTCAATTAACAAAACGACGAGAAAGAGCACTATAGGGGAATCATTTTTATTACATAAAGTCAAATTTCATTACTATGTGAGAATTTTTTTAAATGACTTTTATGATTATTTAGAATAAATTTTATTGTATTAAAAATTTCCTGTTTAATCTCATCAAATATCGCTCGGAAACACCTTCCATATATAAAAACAAAAAAAATATGTATTAAACTATGGTCACAGATGAGTATTAAAGATAAAAAAAATAAAATAAAATCTATGCTTACTTAAAACGGTCAAATTAAATCGTTTTATGATTGTTAATGTCTGATCATCAGATGAAATCCGACATGTATATTCACCAGCATCATCATCTGTTACATCTGATAGAATAAAACTCCACGTCCAAGCATATCTATATATAATACATTCATATTTGTTGACTAATGGATTTATTCAAACAAGAAAAAAAGAAACATCACGTACGTATGTTCAAGCATAAATCGTTTACGATCATCACTACCAATATTTTCACCGGTGTTTGTAATCAATAAACGTCCCATAGGTCCATAAAATTCAGCCTAGAATATATATTTCCCATGTGAAAACAAATGTAATCATATTTTATTGTGCTTATTTTTCTTCTTTTTTTTTTTTTAAAAAAATAAAAACTTACTGGTTTATTAGAATATCGTTCGGGTAAATCGCATACAAATGTTGCTGTTTCACCCGTATTAACGGATAAATTTTCCAAATAATCATCAAATGATATAATTAATAGCGGAAATAATAGAAGAATAAAAATATTTAAATTGAAAATCATATGAGAAATATTGTCTTTTTTAACATCAATTTTTTGTCATATCTAGAAAAGAGAATAAAACTTCTATGAATGTTTCTTCTCTCTAATATAACATCTCTCCTTTACATTTTTCTTTTTCTCGTTCTGTCTTGTCCATACACATAATTATATGTGTATGTGTGTGTTCATTTTTGATTCAGTACGTGCGTGCATAGGTTAAGAGAGAAAGCATGACTGATTATCATTTCTACTTATAAAGAAGTAAACGAGAAAAAGATTGAGTAGGAAATTATAGACCTTGAACAAATTGAAAAAGAAATCATCTTACTGGAACACTGAACAGTGTGCATTCACGCGCATATATACAAATCCTTCGGCTTTCGACATATTTATTTTCAATATAATCTTTTTTTTTTTTTCTTCTTATATTCTCACATAGTCAATGAGATTATTCAAGGTCGGAAGAAGCCTTTTGTTTTGTCATTATATGTCTTAAAACTAATTGGAAAACAAAAAATGATAATCATTGATGACAAGGTCGTTGTCTATTCGATGATGGATGAATAATTTTTGCATAAAGAGAAAGGTCAAGATTATAAATAATACACACCTAAGTATAATTATAATAATATTTTTATGAACACAAAATTCTTTTATTGTGTGTGTGTCTATGATTGGATCGAAGTATATTTATATATATATATATATACATACTTGTTTGAAGATTTTCTTTTTTGCTTCTTCTTTTGTGTCTATAAAAGACGATAAAAGGAAATGCACTGTAGGGAATAGACAGGAAAAAGAAAGAATGAATTTATTCTGAACACAAACGGAAAATGACGATCGTGCGACAAGTAACAATGACATGCTGTTTCTAAATGTTCTTTATGTACAGTAGACTAATGGTAGCGATAAAAGTATTAATTGAAATAAAAGAAAGATATAACGATGAGTATAGACTTCAATTGTCATAAAAATATTGATGAATAAAATGAATGATAGAAGTGTGTTCTGTGGTTCATTGCTATGATCAATAAATATAAAAATGCATCAATGAAGTAGTTGATTACTCAATCGACTAGTATTCTATATTATTTGATCTCATGTATGCATACATATATATATATGTATATGAGAGACAAAGAACAGATGGAAAAGATAGGAGACTACATGCAATCATTCTCTGGTTGATGATGGAGAGACACAAAATCGATGACAATTGATTCTTGACATGCATCTATATTTGTTTATACACATAATTCGTCTACATTGACTTTTTTTTTTATGAATACTTAAGTGATGTTTTAGAATACAGACAATGAATAAGTATTATCATATCAATTACTGATCAACATAATTAAAATGGGATAGACAGAGATTTTTAAAAAAAGATAATAACTATTGGTAACTAAATATTCAATAGACATTTCTCTATTTTTTTTTTATTTTGTTCGAAAAGAAAATTGAAAGTATTATCTGTCTGTTATCATTGGTATTCTATGAATGTAAGAAAAATTGTATTATCAGATTATGCTTTTTTCTTTTCTTCTTTTTGGAATGTAGCATATGCTAATTTAAATATCAATAGCAAGAAGGATTTTGTTCACACCATCTGTTTACTCAAATAATAACAAATTTCTAGATTTGTCATTGATTATAACGAATGATACTATATTCTTTTTAGAGTTTTTACTTTCTTAAAAATAATAAGTCAATACTTTCCGATCTATTTTGAAGGTTATCGAAAAGATGATGAATATGAACTAATTATATATAGTCCATTTCCGAATTAAATACTTTTTGATCAATTTTTGAATAAATTTCGATAGATAAAGGTTAGTAAGAGTGGAATTTCGCTAATAAGTAAAATTTAGTCTATAGTTTGCTGTAATTTGAACTTAAAATATCAAGAAAACTCATTGAAAATCGATGAATGAATAATCACGACCATTAAACTCTGAAATTAGCTAATAGTATTTGATAACAAAAGATACAAATATCATAAATCTTCGATATGTCAACATCATATTTTGAAGGAACTCATTACATTACAACCAGATTAATCAATTAGTTTTTTGTGATATTGTTTATGTTATGTTTACAAGATATTTCTAAATTAATATATTTTTGCTCATTGACAATCGAGATCTTGACTTTTTTGAATATTTGACAGACAGATGCAAGCATATTTTTGTGCAGATAAGTCTTCTATTGAGAAAAGAATATTAAGAATTATATTATAACAGAGAACCGTTGAAAATTGCTATTCTAATCAAATGTACAACAGGACAAAAATCCTTTAGAGGTTATATTACTCAAATTATCTTCTGCATACAGGCGCATTAAAGAGATAAATGGAGCGAATCATTTGGGAATATTTTCTCTTTGGAGATAAAAGGTGTTTATTTTCATTAAATAAAAATTAGGTGTACAAATACTATGTGTCTGTTCGTTAATTTATACTTCGCAATAAACGAAGACAATATCATAAAAATATTGTTTAGTTTATCGAAAAAAAATAAATCCAATAATAGATACTTATTCCTTGACTCTTGCTGAAGTCAAATGTCATACATAAAGAAAATACTAAAATAAACAATATCTATATATAGAGAGATATTCTTTCTATTAGATTCACTTTTAGTCTGATATCGCTAGCAAAACTGTGATACAAAAGATTTAAAAATTGGGAAAATCAGAAGGGCAAAAGAAAATCTATCTACTTTGATCTTGATCTTCGTTACGGTCGATTGCTGAAAAAAAAATGGTGCATGAATAAGTACAAATAATTTTTCCTAATGATAAATATAATTTCTATGTTTTATATAAATTAAAGAAAAATGTCAATCTTCATTTGGCTGTTCATGAATTTGAGAGGATTCGAGAAATTCTTGGAAAATATGATGATCAAATGCGTAATTCAATTGATCGATCACTTTCTAATAGTTTAGTTCGACTCACAGTACGACATTCTCCTTCGTATATTGCATCAACAATAGCTAAAATAAATTCAAGAAAAAAATGTTACATTTGTGCTGATACTGTGAGAAATACTCGGAATGAATGTATTTCATGATATGTTCTTTTGCAAAATAAGTATTCATTTGAAATCATAAGAACTTTTACTACATAAATATAATCTCATATTTAAAATGTAAATGAAAATCTGGTTTACTAGTTTATTCTAATTAAAAAAATAAAATAAAAATTTGATTTTATATGAAATGTATACACGCTAATCAAATGTGTCATGTCAAATATTATTGATAAAATAAATTTTTCATTATGATTTCATATCATTATGAATAATACGTTCATTAAGATCATCATCAGGTAAATGCCAATTTGATTCATCATCAAAATCTTGAGATTTTTGAACAAAAAATGGTATTCGTAATATTAAACCTGTAATTAATCCTCCAACAATAGCCATAGCTATTGTTAATCCTAATGCAGCTGCTTGATATGCTGATTGTGTATGATTATCTCGTTGTTTTCCACCACCAAGACATACATCTGTTAAATGATTTAAATAACCAGATCGATCTCCAATGGAAGCTACAATCATTCCTGTAATACCACCAATAAAACCAGGCATTCCATGTAAGTTATTAACTCCACATGTATCATGTATACGTATATTTCGTAATTTAGGTAAAAGAAAATGAAAACCTATTACTGATATCATACCAGCAAGTGTACCAATAATCATAGCACCATGAAAACCAATATCTGATGGAGCAACTGTTCCTATAGCAACTCCACCAGCTAATGTTGAATTTTGTATATGTACCATATCAAGTTTACCTTTTTTAACAATTGTTGACATAAGATAAGCACCAATAACTGATGCACAAATAGCTACATATGTATTCGTAACTGCACGAATTCGATCAATACCACTAGTTATACCAGCATTAAATGATGGCCAAAAACAAAAAAGAAAAATTGTACCAATTATTGAAAATATATCCGATGTATAACGTGATTTCTCATATGAAGAATCAAGAACATCTGAACGAAATAAAACAAAAGCAACTGATAAACCAAAATATGCTCCTAAAAATAAAACAAAAAAAAAAAGAAAAAGAGTTTTCTTTAAATAAAATCTTATAGTTTTTCTTACCAAATGTATGTACATACATTGATTCTCCAGCATCATTTGCACAAAATAAATGCATGCCTATCCATTCATTAACAACTTGTATAGGAACTTCAATAAATGCCATTAATATTAATTGTATAGAATTAACTTTTCCTAAAACTGCACCCATTGAAATAAGTATACTAGCTGAAACAAAATCAGCTGTTGCTAAACTTTGTATATCAATAATAAATTTTTGATCCGATGCATTCCAATCAAATAAATATCCACGTATAATTAAAGCCCATTCAAGTGTAAATGCACATAAAATAAAATTAAAACCAACAGCTGAAAATGAATATCGACGTAAAAATGTCATTAAAAAACCAAAACCAATAAACATCATTACATGTATATCAGTATACATTGAATAATAAAATTCTACAAGACCACGAGGTAAATTTTCATAATCAGTTATATTTGAAGCTGGATAATATTTATATTGACTATGAAAACCAAAAAGAAATGTAAAAAGTATTTGAAAAAGAAATAATATTATTGAAAATAGATAACGACGACAATTGAACATTTTCATTTTATTTCAATATATGAATAATATTTTTTATATAATACAAAAAAATGAAACTGAATAATAAAGTATGTATAATATACATTTCCAAGATTTCTCTTTCGTTTTATATTTTTTTGAATTGTTAATATCAATTCTCCCTCTTTTTTTTGAAACACACTACTTGTTTATATGACATTCTTGCTTGAATAAATATAAGGAAAAATAATTTTATCAATATATTTGACTAAAGTTTCTTTTAATGAGACGTAGATGAAAGAAAAATAAGATTACAAAATGTGTCATTTGTGTTACTCTAGATATATGTACATGAGCAACCATACAGGTTCACATGTACTTTAATAGAACAAAGTTAATGTTAGGATTTGTTTTTCTTTATAAGAAAGTAAAAACATGTTTTGGGAGAGTTTGAATGAATCGATTCGATTGATAATGTATAATATCTTTTGAATAATAATGAAATTTTTGTATTTTATGAAGAAGAACAAAAGATATTGTTATGTACAATACAATAATCTTGTGAAATACTTTTTCATATGTTTTCTTCTACACTTTTGAATGAAACCATAAAGTCAAGGTTGTTAAGAATAAACTTGTATTGTACTTTTATAATAAGCAGATTTTTGTTTGATCGCACTTTTGCTAAAAGAGGTCAAGAAATATTAAATGGTAGTCACCCTCAACGACGAAATATACACAAGAAGAAAAAAAAAAGAGAAATATTCCAATTTCTTGTTATCTATGAGTAAATAATAGAATATTTGAGATAATGAGGGAATATGTTTGATACAGAATAGAAACACCAACATCGATGAAAATTATTTATATATTGTATAGTTCAAAATTGTAGATAGTAAAAAGTGAGATTGCAAGAGATGTAGTACTTCTTTTCTTATTCTTACATTTTGCATCGATTTTATTGATATGTTGTTTACGTAATGAGCATTTATTCTTTCCTTGTAATATTAAAAGTACTAGATGCTATGAAAAACATCATTTGCTTAACTGTAATTTTATGAAAATAGAAAAGACTATGAGCATGCATTGAAATCGAATGAAAAGACGTTAATGATTCGTAAACGAGCATTCGATGAGGATCATCAGAAAATTAGCAATGTGTATGGATAATATGGCTAATGTTTCTCTTAGAAAGCATTAGAATTAAAGCAGAAAACATTGGTTATTTGTGAAAAGCATCTTTTTGCGGATCATTATGACGTAGGTCGTTCATACAATAATATTACTGTTACTTATCGAAGTTAAAGTCAATACGATCTGGCTTTATCATATTATAACTTATTACTGAAGATTCACAAAAAGTCTTGTTCACGTCAACATTTATCTATTGCATTGTCATTGAGAAGTATAGGAGAACAAATAAACATTTTATAGAAGAGGAAATAAACAAAGTAACAAGCAGACGAAAATCAGTAATTGGAAGGATGTGAGCAAAACGATATTGAATCGTTTCTCAGGTTGAGTATTCTAATAGCTATCAACAGTTTGCCAAATATAAATGTTGGTTGAAGTAAAAATATACTAGTCCATAGTACATTTATCTCATCGATCATGTCAAGAGATCGTTTTCTTCAATTTTTTATAATTTATATTCGGTCGATAATTTGTTAGAGTCCCATCGAAAATGTAAAAGCTATAGTAAAATTTACAAAGTTAAGAATTTTATTGAAATTTTGCGGATGAATTATAACTTTGGTCGCCATGGTATAATCGACAAAAGTTTGATGAAATTCAAAGGAAGATCAAGCTGCAAGTAATATTTGCCTCTAAAACCGATAAAAACAGAGTATAAAGTGTGGTATTTGCGCGATTCAATCACTGACTATTTATTCAACTATGAAATTTATTTAGGAAAAGAAGAAATGAGCGAAAAAGAAATACTTTTGGGCGAACGTGCTGTTTTCGAGATTATCTCAGGTCATCATTTGGAAGGAAAAACATTTATATCAAGACAGTTTTTTGGCTTCAAATTATCATAAAGACACTGAAATTGTTCTGATTTCCCAGCAGTGAAAAAATGGTCAATATATTACAATTAACTGACTAAAGGCAATAAAAGATTACAATCAGTTTGTACATGGAGTCGATCGATTCAGCCAAAAAATATCCTACTATAATCTCGATCGCAAATCTAAAAGAAACTAGTTTCGAATTTTTATTTATTTTCTCAATGTATCTATTTTTATCTCATTTATATACTATAATCAATTAGCTCAGGATAAATCAACATGTTCAAACTACACGATTTTAGTGACGAAGTTTCTCTGCTCTGGCAGTGAAAGAATAAGTTGTAGAAGAGTTTCTTCTGAAATGAAGTCTAAAAAAATATCACTAAAAACTGTCTTTAATTTTCAGAATGAAATGTATTTGCCTGTGAAAGAAAAAAAGAAGAAAAGGTGCTTATCGTAGCACCAAAGAAGCAGAAGTTCGATCAAACATTACATGCTTTACTTGCAAATTGACATTTTGTTAAAAAAATGAAAAAAAAATTGTTTTTTGATTATCGTGAGATTTTTATGTAGTCATTTTGATTTGAAATAAAATAGAGAGGTTGAAAATGCTTTGTCGTTTTAAAAAAATTCTGTCTTCAAACTATTAAGTATCCATTTCCTCTGCACAACCCGTTATCTTTTCGATAATATCAAGAACTTTCAATCATTTAAATCAAAAGGAAAGTTATAAGAATTCAATACTAATTTTGTTTTATTCAATAAAATCACAATGATTTTATTTTAATTTTTTTATTTCTTCTAATAAACAATCAAAACAAAACAACATTAAACGGGCATATTTCTTTTTTTCGAAATTTTATGTTCGTTTACTTCTATTATTATTTTTTGATGATCTTTGTTGTTTATGTCCTTTTCCACCTGATTGTTTTTTTTTATTAACTTTATTACGTTGTCTTGCTGCTCGTTTATCTTTTTTCAAACGTTTATCAACAACTTTGTAAGGTCCTTTAGCACCTGATGGTCGAGCAACACCACGTTGAGATTTTTTAGCAACAACATATTTAACATTAGCTTTCTTCTGTCCAATAACACCATATTTTCGATATAAACTAAAAGCAAAAAAACAAAAATTTATTTTCTATAAAATATAGAATCTTAAATTTACTCTTTTATTTGTTTATTTCGTTCATTATCATCTAAATCAGCATTTTCAAGTAATGGTTCAGCTTTCTTTTTTACTTTTTCTAATTTACGTATTTCCTTTAAAAAAGAATTAAACAATAAATTATATAATATAATAAATAAATAAATAAACATACACGTCGTTTCTTTCTTGCTTTAGCTTCTGCAACCTTTTTCGTTGGTCGTTGATCAATTTCTCTCATTTTAGCTTTATATCGTTCTACAAGTTCTTTTGTAACAGGTAAACTTGCACGACAATGTTGTTTTTCTTCTTCAATAAACCATTTCGGTAAACCTTCACTATCACCATAACCCATAAAACTAAATAAAAAACGAAATTTGTTTTTTTTTGTAATTTCATTTAGAATTTATTACCGATTATAAGAATGATCAATAAGTTGTTCACGATTTTTTTTTGATTGACTCATAGTATGACCTAATGCTAAATCTTCAGCATCAAGATGAATACGTTTCATAGCTAGAAGAATATAAAATAATATTAAAAAAGAAATAATTAATGAATATTAAAACATACGTTGATCAATAGGTACTTCTTCAAATTCATTATCATTTAACCCACGTTTAGATTTTTTTGGTTTTGTATCATCTTCTGATTCACTGGATTCATCATCTGTTGCAGTTTTAAGAATACTTTTAGATGGTTTACCTATAATTAAATAAAAAATAAGAGTTAAAAATTTGTTTAAATAATTTTGTAAATAGGGTATATAAACCAATATTCGGATTAAAGGATACCTTTTTTTGCAAATTCCTTAAATTTTCAATAACTCACAAGCTTGATATGAGTTATAACTGTAATAGATTTACTTAGCTGATAATCTTGAGAATTTTTTTTATAAAACTATCTCTATTTTGAAAAAATGGCTACGGATAATGTTCCTTTGTAGCTTCTCAAAACATTTCAAGTTTTCGCGTTGAGATCAAGTTATGATTGATTTTAAGATAGCTCTCAATCAAATTTTGACTCGTGCGCGTATTTCCTACGAGATTGAAAAACTACTTCTTCATCATCTCTATGAAAAAGTAAAGACATTTATTACAAAAGGTTGTAATAGAACTACTCATAGGAAGCATTATCAATATTAAATATACAATTTTATAGATTTTGTCTATTGATTGAGAAATGGTATCTAAAGAATCAATAAGAGACCAATTTAATTGACAACGAATATCAATTTACAGTACAGAGTGTTTTAAAACTCCGAATAAAAAGTAAATTCGTACATCTCCAATATTTATTAGGATTAATCGATAATGTTTTTGTTAAGTGATTATCTCAATTTTTGAAGTTTTTATAGCGGCTAGATGGACCATATTTTGCGTTAGTTTTCATATGTCACCAGCAAAAGAAGAAGCGTAATAATGACAAATTAGATGATGATTAACCTATGAAATTACTTTATCTTTTTGAAAAATAACTAGTAAACTGGAAGAAATGGATCAATCTCATAAATCACCAGATTTGATATCATTAAACTTCGTTTTCTAGTGACATATTCAGATATCATGAGAAAACACAAGCAATTGAAGCATTAAAACGAAGACATAATGAATAATAATCAAATTTGTCTATACAAAACTTAAAAGTAGCACTTATTATCTGACAAAAAAACTTAGCTGATTAAGTCTGATATTTAATAAAGTAATACAGATTTACTTTTCGCATTATCTTTTAAAATACCTTATACATTTCGAAAATAGAAAATCATAAATCTCAATAGCTCTTATCATAATTCTTGTGTAATAAAAACATATATTTATTTACCACGAATAGATATTCCATCTGATTTAAGTGCATTTAATTTTCTTTCAAGTTCAAATTCTTCATCATCATTATCATTATCTAATGCTTGTTTAAATATATCTTGTTGAAACCAAACATCAGCAACTGTTTTTGCTTTAGCTGATTTTGTTGAAGCATCAAGAATATCCATATCAAGTGGATTTTGTTCATCATCATCATCATCATTCCATTGATTATTATCGTTATTTTCAGATTCATTATCATCAACGTCACTACAGAAAAAAAAAAATAGTTTTCTTTTTTTGATTTTTCGCTATAAAATTTATTAACCTATCAAGTTTTACATCATGTTGTGAAGAAGTATATGGAATTGATTGATTTCTATTTTCTTCATCATCGTCATCATCATCATCATCAAGATATGGTTTATAAATATCAATTGATGATAACTCTCCATTCTTTTTTTCTTTATCATATGATACACGAGGTATACGATTTTTTTCTTGTCCTAGATATACATCATCATCATCATTAATATCATGATCAATACCAAAATTAATATCAGGTAATGCTGATGATATTTCAAGTAATTGCTAAATACAAAAAAAAAAAAGGAAATAATATATTTTATTAATTGAAGAAAAAAAGAATGACAAACTTTTTTTGTTTTTATTTTTTCAAGATCAAATAAACCTTGATCATTTTTTCCACCTTGAGTAGTTTCATGATCATGTATATCACCGGGTAAAACCATTTTAAGTGCAAGACGATCACGTATTTTTCGTTTTTCTTTCATTACATGTTTACGTTTTCTAGATATATGAAAAAAAGAATTTTGTTTTTATTTAATAAAAAAAAAAACCTCTTTGCTTCTTTTCTTTGTTGTTCATTAAGTTGAAGTAATTGTTCTTCAATATCTTTATCAATATCATCGTCTTCATCTTCATTTTCATCTTTTTCATCATCAATATTTTTTTCTTGTTTGATTTCAATATTTTCTGGTTCAATTTGAGGAAGTTTTGTTTTAAAAATAGATGCAGCTAAATGACGACGCCACGAAAGAATTAATCTAAAAATTAAAAAAAATAAAAAGAATTTTTATTTTATTTTTAAATATAAAATAAACAAACGTTATTTCTCGTCGACCAAGAACTTTAATATCTTTAATACATTCTTTTATTTCAGCTGTTGTTTGTGGATGTTCAAGTATTCGCTCATCATCAATAATAATCTAAATACAATTTATATTTATTTAATACGAAAAAAAAATAAACAACATGTTTATTTTTACTTCATTAGCATTTGCTAATAAATCAAGAAAATTTTCACTTTGAATAAATTTTGTTGCATCTAATTTATGATATAAAGTATAATCTCCTTCGGGATAACCTTCTCGACTTCTACAAAAAAATAAAAATATTTTTATTTAAAATAAATAAAAAAACTAAACCGAATAAATTTTTCTGGATGTTTTAATCTTAATTTAGCTTTATTTTGTACGTCCGTTATATCATTATCAACTTCAGTAAAAACATGTTTATAATCAAGAAATTTTGGATCAATTTTATCTGGTGCTAAATATCCTTTACATATAACGAAAATTTCAGCTGATTCATTACGTGAAGCCTAATAAAAAAAAAATAAATATATAATTAATAAATGAAGAAAACAAAAAATTTTAACCTGTGGTTTAGTTGAATCAACACGTTTAAACATTTGTTGAAAAACCCATAATAATGAATAATAATCTTTCGAACGAAATAATTTAGTGACAAATGTACCACCTTTACGTAAAAATTCTGTTGCTAATTTAAGTGCATTTAATGTTAAAACATCTATAAATAAATTTTTTTTTTATTAAATTTCAATAAATAGAAAAGAAAAACAAAAATTCTATACTTTGTTGATATGCATCATGTATCCAACTTTTGCCGACATTAGGAGCACCATCATGAAGAATAACATCAGCTTTAAATGTTGCTAAATCTTTTTTTAAAAGCTAAAATATAATTAAGTTAAATTATTTCTAAACAAAAAAAAGATTTTTAATTAAATTTACTTGTCGACATTTTTCAGATGTTATATCTTCTTGATAAGTTATTGTATGTGGAATAGGTTTTATTGGTGCTAAATCAACACCTAGAATAATAAAATAATAAAATAATTTTTTTTTCTTTTGGATTTTTAAAAATAAAAATTTTACCAATAATTAAACTTGATACTGGCATATGTTTTTCAGCAACTTGTAACCAACCACCAGGTGCTGCACAGAGATCAATAAGAACACGAGCATTTTCGAGAAAACGATGTTCACGATTTAATTGTAATAATTTAAATGCCGCACGAGATCGAAAACCTATGAATTTTTTTTTGTTTATAAAATAAATTAATTAAAAAAAACATACCTGATTCTTTAGCTAAATGATAAAATTTATCTCGACGAAATTTTCCTGTTTTAGCTTTTTTGCCCATGTTTATATATCTGAAAATATTCTAGTAATTAAAATCTTCAATATAGTTATACATTTAAAAATTCTATTTTTTTTTTCATTGATTAAGAAACTATGTAATAACATTTTGCACTTAGATTAACCATTCAATAAGCAGAATAAATAAATAATTGTACATTAACGACATCTATATAAATATTTATAAATACTATTATAATCATTTTTTATATATTTTATTACTAAAATTTAAATATATTTTATTTTTAAATTTTTTTCTTTATTAGTATTGACCTACAAAATCCGCCATATATTCATCCAATGTCCTTCGATTATTCATATCATTATAGTTCATTTTATTTTTCAAAGTCAATATATCGTTTCATTAGAGTCAAGAGCATAATATACATATATTATTTCTAGATAGTTATTATTATTCATATTAAATAAATAGTCATGAGTAAAGCAAGTGCAAATTTTGGTGGTACTGTTGGTTGGGATGAACAAACAGTTATTGGTAAACGTGCACCACGACCAGGTGAATTAAAAAGTGAATCAGCTATAGCTGCTGCTCAACGTGCTGGTGTTGCTATTGATACATCAAAAAAATATGCAGCTGGACATAATAAACAACATGAAACAGCAAAAAATACAGCAGTTTTAGATCGTGAAACAGAAGAATTACATCATGATAGAGTTAGTAAAGATGTTGCACGAGTTATGCAACAAGCACGTATTGCTAAAGAATGGACACAAGCTGATTTAGCACGAAATATTAATGAAAAACAACAAGTTGTTAATGAATATGAACAAGGAAAAGCTATACCAAATCAACAAGTATTAAGTAAAATGGAACGTGCTTTAGGTGTTAAATTACGTGGAAAAGATATTGGACAACCATTTACTACTGGACCAAAGAAGAAATAAAATGATTTGATTTGAAAAATAAAAAAAAAAAACTGAAAGATTTTTTTCTTTTCTTTTTCTTTCTTTTGGTTTATCTTGTATATTTATTCATTTTCATCAAAGTTATGACTGTCATTTTCTTTTTCTTTTCATAAATTAAAGGTTAAAAGAAAACATTAAAAAAAAATAATTAGATGAAAAATATGATTTTTTTTTATATTATTGAATGACTATCAATGAATTAGTAGTATGAGCATTTTTATTAATAGACTTTCTTAATCTTTGTAGATGTATCAATTTTATTAGATTTGTTTAGTTTTATATAATCATTCGACGATACTCTCAAAATAAGGCATGTTTTCTATTTATATATAAATTTAAGTCTAATATTCTATATATTCATTTTAGTCTTTCTTTATTTTTAAATAAAAAAAAAAACTCCAATGGATCAAGCCGATGATTTGAAAGCTTTTGAACGTCGTATGATCGAAATCGTTTCTTCTCTTCAACCATCAATATGGCGTTGGCGTGTAATATTATTTATTCTTGTTGTAGTCACACTTGTAACATTTTATGCATTAATTACCGATGAATCATCAACAAAATTATCAATAGTCAATAAATCTAGTGATAATTCTTTTCTATCTTCTTTATATTCAAATGTTTTTCAAAAAAAAATTTATTTTTCTGTTTCATTTTCTTTTCTTATATTTGCCTTTTTATTTGGTATACATCGTAAAATGATTTCATCATCAATAATTATTGCAAGATTTCGTTATATACTTGCTGATTATAATATGTCATGTGATTCTGATGGTCGATTAATATTAAAACCACGACCAACATCACCATATTTAAGTGGATCAACTTGATAATTTCTTTTTTTCTTTATGTTGTATTATATAAAAAAAAAACAAAAATTTTTTCTTCTTCTTTTTCTTTTTTTGTTCGAAATATAAGAAAAAAATTATTTCGATTTCATATGATTGTTTTGTTTTTTTTTGTTTTTTTTTTAGTATGAGTACAGAAGTAAATTTAAATTCTTCTCCATCTGCATCACAACAACAAATAACACCTGTACAACGTAAATTACAAAAAATTCTTGATTTAAAATTAGAATCTGATAAAGATTTAATTGAATCATTAAAATATTTATCAAGTTTTTTTAATGATAATAGTGTAAGAACAAGACGTTCATTACGAAGTACAATTGAAAAACGTAGTTTAACATTAAATGATCAATTTGAAGAATGTTTTCGTGTTGTTAAGCAACAACTTGATCAATTAAATAATACTGTTACATCAATGTCAACATGTTGTGAAGATATGACACAACGATTAAAAGTAAAATAAAATGTAATATATATTGATATGTCATTTTTTTTTGTTTAGAATGTTAAAGCACAAACACAAGAATTAATTAATAAAACAACACAAATACAAAATGAAAAGTAAAAAAAAGAAATTTTTATTTTATTTCAATAAAAAATTTTTCTTTTATTAGTCAAGAATTAAATATAAAATCTCGTATAAGTGAAGGATTTATTGAACGATTTCAATTAAAACCTGATGAATTAAATGCATTAAGAACGACACGTGATGGATTTTTACATCCGGTAATAAATAAAAGATTTTTATATCTCTTTAAAATTTACAAATCATAATAAGAAAATATATTTTTCATATTTCAAAATCATTCGTATACTGATTGAATGATGTATAATCGATTCAATATTAATATTCTTATTTTATTATTCAAGGCATTTTTTAATGTTCTCAAACGTGTTAAATCAATTCATCAAGATTGTAAATTATTATTACGTACAAATCAACAAACAATTGGATTAGAAATTATGGAACAAATGGCACTTCATCAAGAATCAGCTTATGAAAGATTATATCGATGGTTACAAAGTAAAATAATATTTTTAAAATAAAATCTTTTTTATTTTATTTTAAAATAGGTGAATGTCGACTTTTAACAACAGAATCACCAGAAATATCAACATTAGTTGGTGAAGCACTTGAAGGATTAAAAGAAAGACAAGTTTTATTTAAGTATGTGTTAAGAAAAAGAAGAAATAAATATTAGAAAACCAACGGAATAGTTCACTTGTTTCGTAATTTTAACATTTTTATGAAATATAGGTCTAATCTTACAAAAGTATTAAGATTCGTTTCATTTTTGTTACCATTAATGTAAAATAAGGAGTCAAGTATACCTCTGTGAAATAGGTTCCACCTAATCTCATCGGATAAAATTAGAGAGATATTATCAGTAAGTGAAATCGAGTCTAGTTTTTGAGCAAATATCCTTAAATTGTCCATAGTAAACATTTAAAAAGCAAAACATTTTCATAGATATGTTCTTGATGAATATGGTACTGCTCGTCGTAATGCAATTGTTCGTGGTTTTATTGATGCATTAACTCGTGGTGGTCCTGGTGGTATGCCACGTCCAATAGAATTATCATCTCATGATCCATTACGTTATGTTGGTGATATGCTTGCATGGACACATCAATCAACAGCATCAGAAAAAGAATATGCAGAAATTTTATTAAGAAAATTAAAAGATTGGAATGATTTACAAAAAACTATTCAAACATTATTAGGATATATTACTGAAGGACTTTGTCGGTTAGTTAAATAATTAATATTTATTCTTTTTATTTTTTTTTATGAATAAAATTTTAGACCATTACGTGTTCGTCTTGAACAAGTACTTGTCTCTCAACATGAACCAGTTATACTTTATAAATTAACAAATTTACTTAAATTTTATGAAACAACTATAAAACAATTATTACCGATAGAATGTCAATTAGTACTTGTACTTGATGAAGTTAGTCATTTATCATCAAAAATGTTTTTAAATGCGTATGTAATATAAGTTTTTTTAAATATAATTGAAATTTTTTTTTCTTTTGTATTTTAGTTTAAATGCAAAAGCAACACGTTTAATTGAAAAAGTTGATTTACCAACAAATGATTTAAATTTATCTGATGAATTACGTCGTACATTAACATTATTACGTGATATACTTGAAACACATTCAACATCAATGATATCATTTGAATCAAAACGTACTGATTTTCAACAAATTGTTTATTCAATTATTGATCCATTACTTCAAATGTGTTCATTATCAGCAGCTAAATTAGGTGTTATTGAAATGGCTGTTTATTTAGTTAATTGTGTTAGTGCAATACGAACAACATTAGCAGTTTTTGCATTTACAGATGAAAAAATTGAAATGCTTGAAGGACAAGTATGTCTATAATAAGTCAATAGATAACTAAAAATTAACTCAATATCTTCTATGAATTAAATACTAAACTATTTTAAATAGACTAATAGTAAAAATAAAGATCTAGATTTTGTTTTATACCATTTAATCATTATTCTCTTGAGTGTATCAAATCTACTGTTAAGGAACCTAATAGGTTGCATCGATTTATGCTACTCGTTCATTCAATATGATAATAATAAAAATTCAGTTTGTTGTGTTTTTTGAAAGTAAGAATTAAACAATTAAAATAAGCTTGAGGTACATGTTTGAAAGTTTTTTTTAAAGAAGATGCATTTGTACATTTTAAAGATAATAAAAGAGAAATGAAGTTTTGAAAGAAAAGGTCCTGGAAATTGTTGATTTTTAATGATTCTTTTAGAAGTAAAATGGGCTAATGATTGTGAGCTATGTTTATAAAAATTCATCTATTAGTTTCGAATCTTAGAACTATTTTCTCTTTCTATAAGAATTCGTCGAGTTCGAGATTCGGTCGAAAAGTAGAAATCATTGAAAAAACGTATCTCTTCAACTAAAAAAAATGATTCGTTGAATACGAATATAACGAAGATATTGAATTTTTTTGTCTTTTTCATAACTTTCTATACATTCTATGTAAGAAAAATATTGTTTTTTTTTTAAATAAAATTTCTAGATTGATGCAAATACAGATACATTAATTGGTGAACAAGCAACATATATACTTTTACGAACTGATTTATTAGATGCTTATCGTATTGTTGAAAAACAGCAATTAGAATCTAATAATGATGGAGGACCACTTGCTCTTAAGCCGGGTATGGATACAGTTACATTAAAAGCAGCTATGGTATGTTAAAAATGATTTTTATAAAGAAATATTTTTGAAAAAAAAATATTAAGGTTAAATTTGATTCATATATGGCATCACCAGATCTTTATATAATGCCACAATTGAGATATTTAACAAGTGCTGTTATAAGGTTAGTCAAAATTTATTTAATATCAATATTTTGTTTTTTTTTCTGATAATTATTTTATTTTAGAGAAAAGATAAAAAAACGTTCGGTTGAATTAATATGTGCAGCTTATGCTAGTCTTTATTCTGCTATAATGGATTCCAAAAATAATTATGCAAATCCATATTCCATAATGCCACATACACCTGAACAAATAGTTAAATTACTTTCATAATCTTATTTATTTTATCAGTGATATTATTTAAAAAAAAAAAGACTTGCTTTTGAATTTGTCTTAATGAACATTAAATATATATTCAATTAAACTTCTTAGATCTGTTTTTGAAAATTTCAGTGAAATAAATTTTTTTTAAAATAAGCTATTGAATGGTGAATATTAACAAAAAAAAGTATTTTATAATAGTATCTGAAACATTAAAGAAAAAATTATTAAAAAAATGATATTTTCTATACATATACCTAACAGTGACTATGCTCTACAATTTAAGCATACAAAAATAACATAATAAACAATTTTATTTGGCTGTTATACTTATCGATATAACTTATGTCAAGAGAGTTTTGATGTGAGAATCTATTAAAATCTAACTATAGTTTGTAATGAACCTTATAAATGAAAAAATACTTATTCTATGTCTAAAATTTATTTTCCATATCAAACGTTTGTAAAAGTCCGTTGAAGTCTAACGAGGGAACATATTTGAGTATACCCTACATAGTGGGCAACCAGGCGCATATGACGTCAAGTTCTATTTTCCAAAGTTTAAATATTGAAATGAATATGTCCATGGTTAGTCTATTTTATCCTAAACTCAGAGTTTCAGAGATCAAGCGCAATTCCACGAAAGGCCATAGTGAAAAAGTTTGTTCATAAATCGTTAATTGTACAGATATCATTTCTGTCGCTAACTTATCAATATATTTTAAAATGAAACAATATCTCAAATGAATGATTAGCCCATAAACTTGATTGTGTTAAAAAAATTTTTCCGATCCAGTCAGAAATAGAGTAGAAAAAAAGTGATTACTAGGCCGAAAGTAGGACAAAAAGACTATGATACCGTACTTTGTGCGTCCCCCAAACAGTTCTCATCTGATTGAGATGAAACTCTCACCAATTATTCTTCTACGTGTGATTTATCGTTGGCCATAGCGCCATATCACATCATCGAATAGAAACAGAACCAGAGTCTTTCTAGAAAACCAGGTTTCTGCCCGGCAATCATTAGTTTTACGAATATAGAAACATTTTGGTGAAAAAGCTAGGTAATATTCGGAAACAGTTCGTCAAGCTGCATCGAATCATATATAAAAGTGGGTGCTTTTCAAAAAAAAAGTAGATTCCTGTGTCCAACAAGGTTTTGAAATCCAGCCTTTCCGTATTTTTAATTCCTCCTAAATAATTTTCGTCCGATTGAGCTGAAACTTTCACCATTTATTCTCCTATGTGTGATTTATCATTGGTCATAGCGCCATTTCACGTCGACGAGTACAGTCGGTGCTATGAGACTACTAAAAAGGCAAGATTTTTGCCCCGGAGCCCCTACTTTTGTAAAGAAGGCACCGTTTTAGTCCAAAACCAAGGTAATATTCGGAATCAGCGTGTCAAACTGCGTTGAATGGTGAGTGACACGATGTATTTTCTAACAAAAACTTTTTTCAAAAATTTTGGCAAGAGTACCTCACAGTTGATTTTTACAAAAAAAATTTTTTTTTCAATAAGTGTTTTATTTGCTTAAAGATGATTTTCTAAGTTATGTATAAACACTTCTGAGCAATAAAAACCCGTCTCTGAGCACGAAACTTACATGTCCACCTGCTATACATAAGTTGCTCACTGTGCACTATTGGCTATTTTGGTAACCCTCTAATAGGACTTATATGATTTCGAGCAGATTTACTCTGATTTTTCATTCTTAATTGGAGACTATTATGGATGGATGAAAAACAAACACCGAGATCGACATTATAATATTGAATATAGAATATTAAATACGAGACTATAATCACTTCATATCAACCTATAAAGTGATAAGAGGCCATATATTACCCTATCGATGAATCATGACACCACTATAAATTTTATTTTTGATTTAATATCTTCATGAGAACCTTATTATTTAACAACTTCAAAAGCTAGTTTTTATTGTTTGAGATTGTTATATTTAAGAGTTAGATAATATCGACTTTAATTGATGCTTCAATCGCTACCTAAAAGAAAGTAAGAATTTGTTTTCAAAGACATTTTATTCATAATTTGATTAAAACTGAAACAAGTTTTTTTTCTAAATATATAAAATGCTGTAAGCATTAAAAATTAGATAAAAGCTATGCTCCTATCGTACTATATCATTTCTTTAATAATGCTAACGAGGAAACCGTCCGAAGTGTCCCCGTCTGATTTAGGTCGTTTACGTGCCAGTCGATAGAGGACATCGAGCTGGTAAAAAGCCTAAACGGATTTGCGCTGAGTCCTCTTTCTCCAAAAGTTATGACGGTTTTACTAGATTTTCCATCTATGGCAGCAGGACGCCAAAAAATTCAAACAAACGAATTTTGAACTGAAATTTCACCCATATACAGATCTAATGACCCTTAAAATATCCTGAAAGTTTCAGCTAAAAAGAACGTTCCTTACTCGAGATATTAAATTTCCATGAAATAGTCGTTCGCCACAGATATATCACAAAAATCGAGTTTGCTCGAAAACTCGATATCTCGGGTTAAAAACATTCTTTTTGGCTGAAACTTTCAGGATATTCTAAGGGTCATTAGACCTATATATAGGTAAAATTTCAGTTCAAAATTCGTTTGTTTGAATTTTTTGGCGTCCTGCTGCCATAGATGGAAAATCTAGTATAACCGTCATAACTTTTGGAGAAAGAGGACTCAGCGCAAATCCATTTAGGCTTTTTACCAGCTCGATGTCCTCCATCGACTGGCACGTAAACGACCGAAATCGGGCGGGGACACTTTGGACGGTTTCCTCGTAAGTAAGTCAGAATTAATTTTTCAAATTTCATTTAGATTATAATCTATTTTATTATATTTTTACATATAACAAGTTTACAAAATTACAACATAAAAAAATATTACGAATGTCAATATATTTTAAAAACGTGTAGTTACATGGTTTGCACGTGAAATAGTACCTTGTATTGTTGTTGGTTCTATTTGACCTCCTCGTCCAATTAATTGTCTACATCGATATTTTAATAATTGTATAATTTCTTTTCGAAAACTTTTTGAAGCTATACAATAAACAAAAAATGCTGATGCAGGATTTAAATAAATAAGAAATGTACCACCTAAAAAATTAATAAATGTTTCAATTTGTCGTTGTTGAGTACTTTTTATTTGTTGATTTGTTATAGCTAAATATAATGTAATAGCTGGATATAAAGTTGTTGTTATAACATAAACAACAACTTCACTTAATAACATAATCATAAGTGCACGATCACGTTTACTGCCTTTTCTTGTTACATTTAATCTTACTTGCATTTGACGACGATGTCGAATAGTTAATATACTAAACATACTCATTAATGTTGGTGGAAGGATTCCTGCAGCAAATGTTGAATAAATTCCATAAATAAGTATATATGAACCAATCATAGCACATCTAGTACCAGAAAAATTTTGTAAAATTGGTATATGACTTGTAAGTATAGGCCATATAATTAAAGTTATTATTATAGAACGTATAGTTATTTTACGTTGATTAAATGAACGAAAATAAGAAGATTGTGAACATAATGCATATCGATCAGCACATGCAAGTACTATTAATGTTCGACCAATCATAAGAAGAGTATGAATTGTATATAAACGAAATTTACAATAAATATAAGAATATGTAGATGGATCAGTATTGTCAAGATTGTATATTGATGGTATAATACCCCAACTAAGAATAAAAAGATTTAAAATAGATGTAGCAAAAAGATAAATACAACAAGAATTATGAAGAAAATCTTTTCGAGTAAATATAAGTATATTAACTATATTTCCAAAAAGACCTAAACCTAAATATGAACTCATTACATATCGAATCATCCATCGTCGAGTATCAACCAAAAAATCCATTTTATAAAGAATAATATTTAAAGATCTAAACTTATTGAATATTATTAATAAAATGAATTACATGAGCAACATTTCTTATATATATATATATATAATTAAATAATGTAATTAGCTGTCATATCATGACAATCTGTCATTCTTAAATTCAGACAAAAAGGTTAGTTATAAAAAAAAATTTCAATCTTTTAAGATAAGGATTTTTCATATTAATAAAAGAAGTCCAGAACTAATATAATAATAATCTATTGCTTGCAACGACAGAAAAAAAAGTTAAATCTCTAATATTTTATATGAAACTAACATGATAAGTACTTGTGAACTAAGGGACAGCGCATCCCTCGAAAATCTGAATCTTCAATCCCAAAAAGTCAAAATTGAAGAATAAAAAGAAAAAACGTTCTCACTCTGCTAAAAATTCGGAGGAATACTGTAGACTTTTTTAATTGTTATTGCTTTCTTTCCGGAGCAGACTTCTCGACATTTCTTGGACTAATCTGACTACATTTCATGCAATATTATACTGAGAATTGCCATAAAAAAATCTAATTTTTTTTTAAATTTTACTCTTCGTTCAACTTTGGTATAACAACTTTGTACACTAGAATAATATGAATACAAAAGTTTGCAAGAAATAATTTAAATATAACGTCTATACCTGTTCTCCATCGGCCAATATAGTTATAATACTAATTTCTTGTTTAAGCACGAACTTAGATCATAGATATAGTTTTAGAAATCTCAAGAATCAAGAAAAAATAGTAGAATAGATTTTTGCTAAATTTAGAGTAAATTGTTTATGGTAGTTCTTCAAAATCGCCTTATGATCCCATAAATTCGGAGAAAGTTCTAATTGTCCCAACCTTCCAATGTGAACTGTTTTATCAATCGTAATCTAAGTATTATAATGAACACTATATGATGAAGATTTTCATACAAAGATGCAAATTTTATATTCATCATTCATTCTTATGATGATTCATATTGATTAAATAATTTAAAATAATAGATTTTTTATGAAAGATTGAATATTTTGAATAGAAATTATTCATACATTTATTCTTAATATTTTATCTAACTGAAATAAGAAACACAATTAAGTATGTATGTTACAATGATTTTTCATTATAATATATTTTTGAAAGATCAAAAACTAGAAATAAACTTCAGTAGACGAATCAATATCGGTAAAATATGATGAATAAATAATGTGTAAAGGTTATATGTTCAAAATTGAATAATATAATTAGCTGTCAAGTTATAATGGCCTATGGGCTATATAATACGATGAAAAATGTGTCTAATCTCACATATTAAAAAAAGTTCTGGAGGATGTTCGTTCTATAAAATATAAAAAAAGATTTTTTCTGACGTCAATGCTAGAATAAATACGAAAATATTGAATTATATTACATGACAAGAATAGAACAAGACAAAGTTTTTAAACATAATTCTCAATTTAATTAGATGAAGGTCTCGACTTTGTCGAGAATGCAGAATAAGGTGCGAACTACTCACCATGTAGTGTTACACTTGAATTGTTAATAACAGAATGTCTTATGTTGAATAAGATTCCTTTATGTCAAATATAACAGATGTTTTCATATTTATTGATTTTAACTGTTTAAAAGTATGACTTATATTTAAAGACCACTATATTTCGTCGTTTAATTATCTATATGATTGACTATTTACAATCAGATGTATTCATAGATGTCAGGCATTTGAAATCAATTATTTGGAGGAAATGGCATCTAACTTAAGATAAAATCCTGTTTTGCTCTCAGGTTTGAACGAATATTTTACGAATTTCCATGCTCGAGATCATCACGACCAAGAATGATCATTTTTATGTGTACTTCCAGAAAGAAAGAAAGAAAGAAAACTCACGACGCACTACAATCGAGATGCTTCTCACCTTAAATATATTGGTAAAATCTTGCTTATAAAATATTTTTATCAATCATATTAAAATAAAGCAATATATATATACATATAATATTGTATTTTTAATACAAAAATGACGTTATTTACATAATTAGGACATTGTACACGTAGATCATAAGTTTCTTTAAAATTTCTCTCTATCATTACACTTTGTCTTTCTATTTTAATATTCTAGTCTTCATTGATCTTCTACTTTCCTTTCATTAATACTCATAAATATGATAAGTATTGTTTTGTGATCCACATTAAAATAAACAAATTACATCTTTTCGCTTCATAGTTTATATAGCGTTCTTGCATACTATGAACAGACTCAAATTTACATTTATATCGATTTATTATAATGAAAAATAAGATATTCCGAGTCATCTAATAGCTAAGATTCGCGTTACTTATTCGCATTGGGCAGCTCATGGTCTGTAAAAAATAGTAAATCGAAGCAAAACTCTACCCATAGTGATTTTAATTTGTTAACCTATGGATTTAAAAAAAGGTAAATCTGGTATCTCTGAACTAATCCTCGAATTTTTTCTTATAAAATCAAACCTTCTCAGCTTCTTCGAATGCTTTAGGTAAATTCGATTCCGATTGATCACCTAATTTTGACATTATTTCTAGGTCATTAATTAAAAAGAAGAATGCATCACTCTCATTTGCTATATCACGTGAAATCAAACTTTTACCTAAAATAAATATTTTTATTTTTATCATATCTGTACCTGCTGGTAAATATAAAAGAATAACACGTCGTGGTTTAATACCAGCTGCTTCGAATATTTTTTAGACTTTATTTAATTTATTTGCTAGTTTAAGACAAAATGATAGTGATCATGGTTTATGTACATCACCTTCTCGACGAAGTTCAGCTCGAAAACAAATGAATAAATATAATCAATAGAACTGAAAAGATTCAACTGATTCAATAGTAAACTTCTAAACAAAATTTTCTAATTATTAATTTTTTTTCTTAATAGAATATTGAAAGTCTATCATATCCATCTATTTTACGTTAACTTCTAATAAATATCTGAAATTCTCACCCTCATATTTTGATCTCAAAATATGTTTTATTCTAGAAAAAAGATATACCACGAGATGTAGCGTGAAATGCTCTACAACTTGCATCATAAAGCTTTATTTCAATTGTGTACAAACCTCGACGTAAAATATTATTGTCTCGAAGTAACCTCCAAAATCGGTCGCACACAGTTTTGCATTTTTTTGAAAACAAAACGTGCATCATTGAAATAAGTTTTACAGTGCAGACTGTAGAGCTTCTCACGCTGCATCTTATGATATAGTTTGTATTCTAATAAAGCGTATTTAAAAATATAACGTTTTGTGGAAATCAAATCGCCGTGAAAGGATTAAACTCAATATCATTCATCATCTGATCATCATCAACAAAGTTTTAATTTATTTTCATTCGATTAATTTAAAGAATTTTCAATAAAAAAAATATTTTTCGATATAAATTCAATAAAAATCGAATAAACAAATCCAAGTGATACCATTCATATTGATGAACCATTAAAATCATTAGAAAAATTTATCAAAGAAAATTTACCAAGTTAACTAAATTCACTTTGCTTTTTTTTATCTTCTTATCTGTTCTATTTATGTTTATTTTATCTTCTACTATTAATAATATTATTTGTTTCTATATTGAATTGAGTTAAAAATCAGAATCAGAAATTATTCTAATCATATTAAACAAAGACAAAACAATTTTTTTATCCCCTATGTCAAATCTATTTTGTTGCTGTCATTCTTCATATATTGACACTCGATTTTATTAGATGATAATACCGTAATTTATTTCATTATTAGATTATACAAAAATAAATAAATAACAGAAAAATATTTTATTTATTTTCTTGTGTTTTTAAAACATATCAAATAAAGATAAAGGTAGATATATATATATATATATATATATGTTCTCGAATTATCTATTCTTTTATTTCCATCTTGTTGTACCAAAATAATTATTTTCGTTGATAATCTTACAGTTAATGAACCTAAAAATGTTCACCATGATTATAAGAATTCTAAATCACAAAGTATAGTTAATAATAATGTTGACATTTTTAATGAACTATATTTAGAAAAAATTGGTCGAAGTAAATTATCAAATGAATCAATAGCTAAAACGGCAGCAGTTATCACATTAACAGTTTTCAAAAAAAAAAATGTTGAATAAATAATCCAACTGTTATTTATGGTATCCAAAGAATTGCTCTACCAACTATTGGAATTAATCAATAAAGATCAGTTAAAACTCCAAATGCATACCAACGTGGAAATTATAAACATAAATAATCGATAGCAGCAATAAAATCTTACATAGCACATGTTAAACATACGACAATTAATAAACATTGTAATACATGAAGTATAGCATTCTTTCCATCACGAATAAAATTCAAATCATTTATTTTATTTGAACCATTTTCAGTAGAATTTTCATTTGTTGATGGAACAATAAGATTAATTGCATTTCGAGTTCTTCCACAATTTAGTATACTTCCAACAAAATATATTGTTGAATCTGTTAAAATAATTGATAATATTAGAGCAAGAAGCAAAAAAAACAAGAATAAATGCA
>JAJEKB010000759.1:0-15770 GCA_022393335.1 Macrotrachela quadricornifera | reverse complement strand
TATATATATATATATGCAAATATGACTTAGGAAAGATGAAATAGAACAGATAACAATAATAAGAGAGACCAAAACATAATAAATATGAATATCAAATCTTTATGTGAAGGAAAAAAAAAGAACGAACTAGTTCTTTTGAGAGAAAAAGAAATAGATAAGAAGTAAGACAGGTCATTCTATAGAATCAAAAAAAAAGAATAATCGACTAAATTTATATAGATAAATTATTACTCCTATGTATGTTATGTTCGACAGATGTCTATTCATGACGGATTATTTTAAAATTTCTCAGTATATCGATTATATGATTGTTTAAGGACAAATAAACACATATCTTTTTGATGTAATTTAATTATTGTTTAACTAGTGTTAATGTATTATTTGAATTAACTTTTAGACAACATATTTGCATATTCTTCATTTCCTGATAAATATTTGTCAAGTATAAAAAAGTATAAATTAAAACTGAAATTTTCAGTTAGATTTTTCTGTCAGATAAAGAGTAAGTCTTAGAAAGAACTGAAAAAAATGTTTGAACAGTAAAACAAGTACTTTTTTGCGAACATGTTAATATTTTGTTGGAGTCGATAATCTTTGCAGAACGAATAGTTCTTTACAATACGTGATATCAAACTAGCAACCAATGTTTATCCATAAGAAGCTATAAGTATATCTTTAAAGTTCATTTTCTGCACAAAATGCTGTACACTATTCTCATCTACTAAATATATTAATTGACGTTCTTTAACCTATTATTTTCAGTTTTTTAGATTCTTTTCGATCGAAAAGAATGACATTAAAGTGATAGATTAGTATAATGAAATGGCAAGTTTCAAGTTTTCTAAAATATATCTTTCAGCTAAATAAATGATTACTGATTTGGATGAGGATATAGTTGTGTAACAAACGAACATATTTGTATTCTTTGATAAGATAATACAATGTTTTCCTGCGTCTATTATTTATTAGAAATATTTTTAAAAAAAAAACTTATAGCTTGGTTTTAAGATGACATGTGTATATATATACATACGATAGTGGTGCACTTAAAAAAGAACAATAGTAACGGTATATAAATATAACAAAAACAAAAAAATAATTATCAGAATAATAGAACATGTAAATAAAATAACGAATACAAAGTTCTATTATTCTTTTCTTTTTTTAGTGAAGATTTTTATGAAACACGAGATGTTGATGAACCACGTTTTGTATAACGTTTTCTTTGATTTATAGATCTACCAGATGCACTTGTTTTCACTAAATTAGTAATTTTTACCTAAAATTAAATGAAAATAAATAAGAAAATATTTTTTTTTTATTATGTATTAAACTAACCTTTGCCTCATCTGGCATAAATGGAATATTATCAATATCGCATTTTGAATCTTTTCCAGCTTGACTTTGATTAATTGCCATTAAAGCAATATCAATTGGTAATGCAAACCAAATCATATTTTTATATTTGTCAGGTACATTCAATGGTGGATCAGATGTATAATCAACTGTTTGAACTGCATGTCTTATAGCATCAGCAGCAAGTGTCTTCGCTTCTTGAAATGCAGCATTCTTTAAAAAAATAAATGATTAAATAGACATATTCTATTGATATCATGAATGAATCAAAAATGAACGATGTGATATATTTATATATTATAAGTAAAATATTTTTATTAGATTTCCTATGTCGATCTAGGATCAATTCAATCAAATATAATAAGTTTCAAATGTCCTGTATCCATCAAAAGTTGTTCGAACTGTACTATCTCACTTATTTTAGCATCAAATAAACCTAATTTACGTGTATCATTATCTTCTTGTGTTTATACTACAATAAATTTTAATATAAATTAAAATTAACTTACAGAAAAATTTTTTCCACGTGCAGCTGATAAATCAAGTTTTTTTCCATAGAATTGCATTTTACCAGTTTTATATGATATATCTTCAAGACTAGAATGATATGATTGAAAATCATTGCGAGAATTCCATGCAGCTGTTGCCGGATCATATGTATACTAAAATATTAAGAAGATTTTTCTAATAAACATTGAATTATTTTTCTATACATACTAATGGTAAAAATCTCCATCCATTTCTAGCAATAAATTCTACTGCATTAAGAACATATTCAATTTCTTCATCACTTGAAAAATAAGGTAAATTTAAACGTGTAAAACCAGGTCTAAAAAATTAAGTTTAAAAATAAAATTTCTTTTTTTTATTGATTATTTACCTCATTATTAAAGCTCGACTAAGATCATCATCTTTTTTAAAACTAAAATCAAAAATATAAATCTATGTTTTTTTGCATTTATATATTAATATGAAATTTACCAGACATCTTCTGTTAAAAACATACAATAAATATCTGCTTGAGTATCACTAATATTAAATAAATCAAGACCATATGGACCAGCACATGCACAACCAGATCGAACTTGTATACCAAATAAATCATTAAATAATCGACTAACAAAATTATGATGTAAATATTTACATATACCAGGTACATAAATAGTAAATGAAAATATTGGTAAACGTGAAACAGTTTGTGAACCAAGAAGAATAAATGTGTCAATTTTTTTAAAACGTTGAAAAAATCTTTTAACTAATTCTTCATCACGTGTATGAATATAATTTAAATCAATTGAATCTTTTAATTGAAAAACAAGACCAGCTCGTATACTACCAATTATATCTGGTGTACCACCTTCTTCACGTGTTTCAATATCATTTGTATATTCACGCATGGTACGTGTTACAAAATTAACTGTACCACCACCACATGCTTTTGGAATTTTTGAAGGAAATAAATTTTTTTTAGCAATTAATACACCTAAAAGAAAAAACAAAAACAAATAATAATGATATTATTTTATATTTTAAATATCTTACCAGGTGTACCTGGTCCACCAACAAATTTATGGGTTGAAATAAATATAGCATCTTTATAAGCTGTTGATGATGTATTCATATCAATTTTAATGTAAGGTGCAGCTGTTGCAAAATCCCAAAAAATTAAACCCGAATATGAATGAACAAGTGTTGATATATTATCAACATCAGTAAGTATACCAGTTACATTACTAGCAGCATTTAATGAACATATAATACGTTTTTTTAATTTAGAATAGTGTTCTAATTTTTCTTTTAATACTGATTTATCAAGTAAACCATGATGTGTTGTTGGTAATCGAACAACCTTTAAAAATTAAAAAGAAAAATAAATGAAAAATAAAATATTTTCATATTTTACTTCAATTCCTGTTTCTTTCCATGGTAATAGATTGCTATGATGTTCAAATGCACTTATAATAATAACAGTATTTTTTCGATATTTTTCATTATGAAGATCTAATGAATCAACCAATGTATGTATTGCACCTGTTGATCCACTACCAGTAAATAATAAAACATCCTTTTCATTAGCATTAACGGATTTTTTAATTATATTACGAGCTTCTTCACGAAATATTGTTGATTGTTGAGCACATAAACTTGTTTCACTGTGTGTATTACCATATCTATAAAAGAAAATTTCTTTATAAGAAAAATAAAAAAAATTAAATTATCTTACAAAGGAAGTACATAAGTTTTAATATAATTTTCAATAAATTCTAATGGTCGACCTGATGCAGTATAATCACAATAGATCACTTAAAATAATAAAATAAATAAGACAACATATATAAATATTATTCCGAGTAAAATAAATTATACACCTCGTTTTTGAAATTTAGTTATTTAAAAGAAGGAATTTATATCATAAGTAGTATACAGCACTACCTAACTATCAATCATATAATCGATGTTGAACTGTAACAATTTCTGAAAGAAAAAGAGAATATTTTCTACATATTGTTATGTGCTTGTAAAGAAAATCCTTCCCATATTCATTTTTTTTTATTTGTCTGCCTGTTATCCATTAATATTATTGTTAGTTAACATATGATAGAAACTACATCTCGAACTGTTATTGTATAAGAATATATTGAATAACAAATAGAAAAATAAAAAAAAGTTTCCTTCAGAAACACATAACAGTATATAAAATATATTCCTTCTTTCTTTAAGAAATTATTGTAGTTCAACATCAATGACATGATGAATGATTAGGCACTGTCACATACTACATATGATTTAAATATGAAATATAAATTTCATTTTTTAGATAACTAAATATTAAAAAACTAGAATCTACAACGTATTTTACCCGGGGGGATGTATACAAATCTTACTTCGTCTTAAACCCCATGGTCCATTAAAAATATAATTTTTTCCAATAATATTTTCATTAATATATTGAAGAAGTTTTACATGTGAACTGCTATTATTATTTTTACTTGATGCATGATAAATTGTATTAATAGCAGGAAATATTCCATTACTATTCACTGATCTTTGATAGAAATCACTTGAATCTTGTTCATTTAGTGATAAATCAGCTGGATCCATTGAATTTGATCGATTTTTTATTAATGATGATGAATGCGACTGTATTATACTAGATTTTGCAGGTCGCCACTAATAATTTATATGTAGAAAAAAAAAGATTAATTATTATTAATGAACATCAATAGTATGCATTTTATAAATTTTAAATTGATTAGAATCGTTTCGAAAAAAATGCTCAAATTAAATAAACAATTTTTCCTCGAAATTTTTTTTACGAATTAAGCGCCATTCGAAAACTAATAATAAATATTATCTTACTCCATATTCTTCTTCATCATCAGATGAATTAGGTGAATCAGATTCATAACAACTTGATCCACTATGAAGTCGTTGACGTCGATGATTTTCTGATGATAATTGGGGTTTTGCATGATAGAGGTGTGCTAATGTCGGTGATTCATATGATGCACTTAATGGTATTGTTGGTGGGTTACTAGTGATACTATTAGAACGAGTATTAAATGGGACAAAATCAAATAATGTTGGTGGCACTGAATGAGATATAGGACGAAATACATTTTGAGTAGGTGGTATTGGACTAGCTGTATGCCATGCATCAGGTGATGTAATTTGCATCATATTAACTGGGCTTGAACGTGTCATTTGTTGTTGCATTTGCTGTTGCATTTGTTGTTGAACTTGTTGCTGCATTTGTTGTTGAACTTGTTGCTGCATCTGTTGTTGAACTTGTTGCTGCATCTGTTGTTGAACTTGCTGTTGCATTTGCTGCTGAACTTGTTGCTGCATTTGTTGTTGAACTTGTTGTTGCATTTGTTGTTGAACTTGTTGAAGTTGTTGAACTTGTTGTACTTGCTGAAGTTGTTGAACTTGTTGAAGCTGTTGAACTTGTTGAAGCTGTTGTACTTGTTGAAGTTGTTGAACTTGTTGAAGTTGTTGAAGTTGTTGTTGTTGAACGGGTGATGCAATTTGTGGTGTAGTTTGTGGTACTATTTGATCGGCTCGATATAATTGTTGTTGTGGGTCTAATGTTGGTTGTGCATATGTAACAGACGGAACAACTGGATTAGTAAAAGCACCTTGCATAGGACGGAGTGGATTAAACTGATGAAATAATAAATTAGCATCTGGTCTCGGTGAATTATACATTGTCGTATGAAGTTGTTGATGCTGCTGCATTGTAAATAACTATAAGAAATAATAATATTTTAAATAAACAAAATTTTTTAAATATGTTCTTACTGGTGTTGGGGCATATGAGTACATATTAGCTGTAGTAATCAGTGATGTTAAATCTAAAATATGTAAGAAACGGTAATTATGTAAGGTATATCGTGGTTTTATATAATAATAGTAATAATAGTATATGGGGAGAAAAATGTATCATTTATGAAAAACATATGAAGAAAATAAAAGATAAATAAAAAAAAAAGTAGTATTTTTTTCCCCCATTTGCTCTATTATTCATGTATCAGCTTTCTACGCAAAACAAATAGAAAAGAAATCAAGTAAGGAGTAGGTGATACGAATCATTTGCTTCTCATGATTTTTGTTTTTGGAGAAAAAGAAAAGAACACCAATCCAGTAGTAGATCAATGACGCGATTAATCTTCGAAAAACAAGCAAATTATAAAAAATAATAATGAGTGTTTTTTTTCTACACAAAAGCGTCCATCAAACTTTATAATTTATGACCCAAGAGGTGCACAAAAAAGGTATAGGTACGTCATATACAGATTATTCAATGCTTATACCTGGCTTTTGTGCAACTATGTTATTGATGATTATCTTATTTTTCGAAAAAAAAACAAAACATATTATCTATTACATGAACAGATACATTGCTCTCATACAAAAAATCTAAGCTTGTCTTGTCGCTCTCTCGTTTTCTTTACAACAAGTCGTACTTTGTATATTTTATAGATTATTTAGATGCTCATTATACTCTGCCACATGATTATGCACGATACAGTATTATTTTCACTGCCATTGATTTATTTTATCTTTTAATAATAAAAATAAAGAAAAACAAAATAATGTGACAAGTAAAAAACAAAGTAATTTATATGTATTTTAGTAATTTCATAGATTCCAATCACTGTGTTATACAAGGACATGTCACACTTGATCGTTAGATATCAAAAGATGAATGTTTTTTTTAACGCTTTTTTTTTCTTAGTAATCGTGATGAAAGGTATGTTTTTATGATTATAGTCTTATTTACATGCTCGCTCATTTATATATACATATAAAGGAAAAACATGAAATTAATCGACGATATTAAAGCTTTTTAAATGAAAAATGATAATATATTATGATTCTTAATATCATTATAAAATTGCATTAAGCGAGAAAAATGACAATTTTAATAACATTATGGTATACATAACTATTTCAAAAATACTTCAAATATTTATGATATATATTTACATATACATAAGTAATATCAAAAATAATATGTCAATATTTTCTCCTTTATTTTCAATCTTACCTTATTTTATAATATTGCTATGTCTTGTCTCAATAAACTATTATTTAAAATATATGATGGATGTTAATAAAAATATTTTACAAAAAAATAAAAACTACCAGGATAAATGCTGTACAAACATAGATATTTATATGTATATCTGCCTTGTACATATTTGAAATATCTTTCTCAATTTATACTATTTCTTGGATATAAAAAAGCCAGGTAGAAATTAATAAAAACACCATAATAAATTGTTTTTGCTTTTTTTTTTTTTCTTCCTATTAGTTTTAGATTTTTATCGCTCTAACGATTCGCTCGATGTATTTCTACATTATAGCTGTAAAAATGCAACGCTACCTGATATCTTTTTTTTATCTCTTTCATTAATGTGTCTGTACATATCAGTAAAAAAAATATGCATCTAATACAAAGTGACATGTTTTTTCTTATTTTATGAATACAAAAGATTTTTCAAAAAATAAAAAGAAAAAATATCGATTTATATTTTGGTTTTTTTTTATGAATATCCCAATGATTTAGCTAATAGAAGATCTTGTTGAAGTTGATGTCGTTTTATTGAACGACGTTGTCGACGACGTTGACGTTTTATTTCAAGACGTAATTGACGTTTTTCTTCCATTGATTGTTCATATTTTCGACGAAGCCATCTATAGAAAAAAAAAAAAGAATGTATCTCAATAAATAAAAATTAAAAATAATAAATTACCTTTGAAATGCTCGATGATCATTATTTATTGATGATGTTGATTCTCCAGATAAAAATTCTTCTTCATCAGCTTTTAATTTTTTAAATTCTTTTGCCATTATGAGTTGTTTTTCTTTATGTTGAAGCCATTCTTTATATTTTTTTTCACGTAATTCAGATAATTCTTTTTCTTGTTCAGCTTGACGAGTCTAATTTAAGATAAATAAATCATTAAATTTAAATATATATTATAAAAAGAAGGAGAAAAATTCTACTTCTTGTTCTTTTTTTTCTAATCGTTTTTCTTCATTAATTCGTTTACGTTCAGAATCTTTTTCTTGTATCCATCGATCATAAGATTCTTTAGCTTTAATCAATTCTTTCTTTCGTTTTTCTTCATCCTAGAATATTATTTAAGAAAACGAATATCTATTTACTTAGAATTTTTTATAATAAGCAAAATCTTTTTACTTCTTCTTTTTTACGACGTTCTTCTCGTAATTCTGCTCGTTTTTTTTCAGATGCTTTTCGTAGAAGTTCATTAAAATCAACACCAGAAGATAATCTTTATTTTCTTATTTTATATAAACAAATTTCATTAAATAATAATAATTTACTTACTTATCTGTATATGTTTCGATAGTTTTTGATACGCCTGCACTATAAATAAAAAGATAAACATATATGTGTACATTAAAAATTGAAATATTTTTTTTTTCTTCAGACCTTTTTGGTCGTTGTCGATTTGTTATTTCTATTGTATTTTTCTTATCAGACGATGATTTAGGTCTTATTAAGGAAGGACGATGAGATGAATCTTGTTTTTGTTTAGGTTCTGTTGGTGGTGATGGTAAAAATAAAATTTTTTTATTACCTATAGAATTATTAGTATCATTATCAGAAGATTTAAGATTATATTTTGCTGTATAATCATCTTCATCTTTTAAATCAAATTGACCATTAACAGAAACAATCATTGGTTTTTTCGATATTGTTGAATTCAAAGTCAATTTAGAATTATCTTGAGTATTAATATTATTTTCATTTGATTTATATGATGTTACTGATAAATCGTCTAATTACAAAAAAAAAGAATAATTTTAAAAAAAATCTCGAATAAGATAATGTTACAAGATTGTTTAAAAAATAACTTACTGCTTTCTGCAATATTGTTTTTATTCAGAAAGTTTATATAGTATAGAACTTTAAATTATCCAATTTGTTACAAAAAAAATTTCAGTTGAAATGAATTCAGTTTTCTTTTCTTTTGAGATGTTTCGTTTTTATGGAATTATTCGTACTTAATGTTGAGTGCTGCCATATGCTTTTGTTTTTAGTGACCTTTATTTTTCATGATGAAATTAAAATTTATCAATAATTTTGTAGAATTTTTAATTCAATTAAATGATTTTTTTTTATCAATGATAGAAATATGTACAAGCTTTATATTCATAAAGATTTGTTTATTGAGTGTCATTATTAATTGCAATAAAAAAATTTTACTTTTTTTGCAGATAGGAGAAAAGGAAATATACTTAACAAAGGATCTTTCTAGGTATGTCTTTGTGAAAATAAAATTTGAATATGCCTCTATCAGTATTAAAATAAATTAGCTCGTTTTCTCAAGACATAATAGAAATATTCAATTTTTTTTCGGTAAACTGACTTTTTGGTCCCTTTGTATATTGCTGTTCAATTTTTTGAGCTTCTTGTTTTTAACCCTATTCATTACAAATAGATTTTGAAATTTTCAGGATATGTGGAGACTATAGAAAAAATTTCGACTCTATAGCCTGATATTTGAGTGAGAACTTCATCAAGTAACGATCAAAAATGACTGATTTGATGTCCGAAAATATCCTATATACTCAATGCTTTTTCATGGTTGAAAGGGTAATGAAGATATCAGTCTTTTTTTTCAATACGTAGATTTTAAGCGGAAAAAAGGAATCAAAAATTTCTTGAAGAGGGATTTTTTTCTATAGGCGTGTTTTCCTATATAATAATAGAAAAGTTAATTTTAAAAAAAGATTCTTTAATACCTTGTATTTTGACATACTCTTTCAGAGAAAAAAAATTTTAAATATAGGATGAATACGAAAAGAAAATCTTGAAATGCGCGATCAAAAACGAAAAATATTTTCCGTTTTTCTTGAAAAAAGCGTGATTTTTTTAAGAAGTAGGTCATAGTGATCATCAAAAATTCTAGTGCGGAGCAAAGTTTCAAATTCTCATTAAATAACAAGCATATACCTTCTTGATTTACTGAAGTATCATTATGTGCTTCAGTAGCCCATCTTTCATCTGATGGAATTGTACCATGAAACTGTAATGCTTTAATCTGTTGAAGTAATGTTGGTCCTTCTCGTGGTTGTATATCATTAAGTGGTACTGTATATTCATGTGTACTAGTTTCACTTCGTGGACTAGTCATATTATTAGATGATTCTTCTGTAATAGATGGAATAGATGGTCTAATTGAAGAATCTATATTATCCTGTTCAATAGGATCTTGAATAATATCAACTGCTTTAACAATAGTATCAAATGAAACACGTTGATGATGTTTTAATTCAGATGGTGTTCGATCATGTTCAAATTCTTCATTTGCTTTTTTTAATCGTTCTTGAATAGCAATACTATAATCATATTCATTGTTATCATCATATGGAAGATCATCTATAATCAAATATTTATATTAAACTACTTTAATTTCTATTATTAAAACGAATATCATTGACTGTTTCAAGTAGAAATAGCTCGATTTTTTTTCAAACAATCAATTAACTGAAATTTGATATATTAATTTTAAAATTAAGAAAAAGTTTCTATACCATTGTACAGTATTATTCATTCAAATATTACAAGGAATTATTTGATAACTATGAATAATTATGTTAATATTTGAAAGAATTTTTAGAACTTACAATCATCTATATCATTTTGATCTTGACCAAAAACGTCAAATTGATAAGGAGTACGATCAATTTGTGATAAATCTTCCGTTGAATTTGATAATGTACTTTGTTCAAATAGATCAATATTAGCATATTGTCGTTTTAAAGTAAGTAAATCCATATCTAAATTAATCAAGATTTTCTTTTGTCAAAATTCAATAATTAAGATATATTTTATTTACCATCTAAACAATGAACATGCCGTGGTGCAGCAGAAGTTGAATTATCAGTAAAAAAACCATGATTCTGTTTTAATAATGTAGGATTATCCGACATAAGAAAGTTGACTGATGATGATGGTATTGATCGATCATAAGATGCAAATGTACTTGTAGCTGTAGCCATAGATTCTTTTTAAATATTCATAAATAAATACAAACAATTCCTAATAAAAAAAAATCTATGTATAAATGAACATTCTTTTTTATAAAAAAAAACAATGGCATAAAGCAGAATAATAATAAAGTTTCTGTTTCAAAACGACATATGAGTGTTCATTTGTTTCATAACAACAATTTTATACATATTGAAACTATGATTGTTTTTTTATTATATTTATCTTGATTGAACATTATTTTATTAGAAAATATTCTCTTTAATTAAAATAAAATAAATAAAAATTTTATAAAGATGTCACTTTTATTGTTGCTTAGTAAACCTTCGAAGTTGATTTAATCAAATGGTTTATTTTTTTAACATTTACATAATCAATGTTCAATGAAAAACATGCGATAGATTTGATTCGTATAACTGTTTTAAAATATGAGTTGCAATTAATATGCTTCAATTGAAATATTCAAATTTGAAAATATTTAGAATAGAGATATAGATAGATAGTTGAGAATTACTCACCTTTAATGTATTTTTGTTATACAGTGAGTTGAGTTTGTCTCAATAAAATTTGGCAGAATACTAGTGACAATTAAGCTAGATATCCCTTTTTACCCTGTTGAATCATTTTTGACCCATTTATACAAAGTTTTCCACAAAATATCGATTGATAAAAGAAATATTTTGTTTCGTCGATCTGTCTCCGAGATGTATGACTCTCGAAATCGATAATTTTGAAAGAGTTTAAAAACAACAAAAGTTTCAGAACAAAACAATTTTTCACTCAGACACAACAGAGATCGCGGGGCTGTGTTGTATTATCTATATCGACGAAAATGTCTACTATTTAACTAAATGCATTTCAAAAATTTTACAATGGCTTGGCAGATAAGAAATGGTAAAACACAAGATGGATCCTGAAACGACTATTGAACAGGAAGAATATATTATTCGTAATTCTTATCAGAGTAGTAGTCGAAAAAAATATTTATCATCAATCAAATGTCTAATTAACACTGTCACAAACAAGAAAAGAAATAGAGCTTTTAAAGTTGTTTCATCATCTGATCTGTCTCAATGATCACTGTGCTTATCAAATTATCTTGCACGAAAGGTAATACGCTTGATCGATCTACCCATACCATTGCCATATTTGGGAGGCCAATGCTCTATTTCTGTGGTGATTTTATCTGTTGCTCTTTTGGAACCGTTCCAGGATATAAAGCGTTAATGTATGATAAAGTATCTTGTCAAGTTATGAAATGTCATTAATCATGTCAAATATTTTTGTCTTTCTTGATAATATTCAATTAAAAAGATTTTTCTGTATCTTTTTCAACTACTATTGTTCGGGGAAAAGTGTTGGTATTGGAGCCCATCAGGTAGGCCCGGTCCGGGTTCGGATCGGAAAATTTTGCATTTAATGGATTTTAGTTAAAAAGAAAGTTCAATTAAAATTTGATTATTACAAGATGATTACGAGACGCGACCATTAGGCTTAACTATAAAAAAATTCCTTGAAAATACTAAGAGTGTATTTAAAGCTCGGGTTCGGATCCAAAAATCTTGGATCTGATGGACTCTAGTTGATATTTGAAATATGATAGGTGGTGCATTCATTTGATTGAATTGTGTAACAGTTCTTTGCACAAAAGTAACCTATAAAGTTCCTCATGACACGAAACACAGACAAAACATCTTCAAATACTTGATTTATAAAATCTCAAACATATCCTAGGCAGAAAATCAACATAAATAGTACTTAAATACTATTAAAAAATATACTTAAAAACAATCTATCTAATGTATATGACGTTCCTGTTTTAGAATTTCACTTACAAAGCACTATCCTCAGATATGTAAAATTTGGAAAAATTTCATCAGATTGTTCTTCAATAAAACTAAAAATATTATGAAGATGGTGAATATGCAGTGTTAATGATCGAATATTATTGAAGATATGAGGCAGAACATGTGAATCAAATCTTTGAAAAAGTCATTCATGTGATGATTATGAAAATAATCAAAAATTAAATCTATTCATTGACATTTATCCAGTGCAAGTTGTTCCAAATGATTGTTGCCAATAGAAATAATAAAACAAAGTAGCAACACATAAGTTTTGACTTGATTCATAATAGCTAAAATTACCTCATCATGTACATCAGGTACATGCGTAATGACTTCTGTAAAAAGTAAGAAAAGAAATAAATGATTATATGAAATAATAACTCTATAATCATACTTGATAAACAATTCATTGTTAATATAATTCACCTGTTTACCATTAGCACTTATTTAAATATTTATATACGCAAGCTGTTTGAAAGCATTGTCTAAATGTTAACCAACCATCGATATTTAATCATTTTAGCAAAAGATGTTTTTTGATGAAGAAACATATAGATGAACTATAATAAAATGAGATAGCGTATCAATAAACTATAACAGCGGAAAAAGAGTAGTGTTTTAAGCCAATCAATATCAAATGCATTTTAATAAAAACTTAAGGGGGGCCCCCCCTCAGAAAAATGTTTTTTTCGAAAATAACTCAATATTGAATTTTTAGTTTAGGAAGATGCGCCGAAATTTCCTCTTTCAGAATATGTATGGTTTTTCGAAAAATGGCTAGGTTTCAAAAGACTTATCAAAAAAAATTTCTACCCTACTACTCTGTTTTCCTAGAAATTTTTATGGTTCTCACGTTTTGAAAAACTGCTTGTTGTTCCATATAACCGCATTGCATATAACATTTTTTTATATCAAGTATGATAGATGGCGTTAGCTTATTCGCTTGTTACGCGCTTTCAAAAAGTCCATTGACATATATTGAAAATATACCATGTAAACATGCTTTTCGGGATTTGGCTGTAAAAATCCATTTCTAAAACTTCTTTTGCGTTTTTCTCAAAATCAATTTTTTCGACCATACCGTTTACGCGGGCAAGGATTTCTCAATAAAGACTCAATAAAGAAAGGATAATTTTTTTTTGTTGAATAGAGGACAGTTAGGGCTAGATCCTCACGTTCTCCGATTTTTGAATTTCTCTTTTGCTGAAATAAAAAACTTAGATATATCATTTTGATGAGCGCTTTGAATTTGAACATTTTGCGACAAAGTGTTTTTAAAAATCAAACAAAGGGAAATTCGAAAATCAGAGATCGTGAGGATCTGGCCCTAAGGCCACTCTACAATTTAAAAACCACCCCGACATGATTAGCTAATATTTTTATATCGAAAACCTTGCCAGCGTGGAGGGTACTTTTGACCAATAAATTGACTGTAACTCATTCGTTTCTCAGAGATTTGAGGAGATATTTTAACCACAGTCTCCTCTAGCCAAGACTAACATTCTCTGAAATTTTCGTTGAAATCGGATGAGAAATAACAAAGTTCGGTGGTGAGGGGGGGCCCCCCTTAAGGAACCTAATGTAAATCTGATACCAATCGATAGAGAAAATTTTTTTCTATCAAAGTGAACATTTATTTTTTCCGAAATAAAAGTCGTTGAAACATAAAGTCATCAGAATACTACAACCAATCCAAACACAGATCAATATTAACTTTTCTGAACATTAATTTTTTTCAGCTTTTGAGTTAGAAAGTATTAGAAGTTTTATAGTAGGTTTCAATAGATTCATTCTTTCAAACTCTATCGAATAGTAAAATTTCCCACCAAAGTACGTAATCAAAGCATATTTTCTTAATACTCATCAAATCTTTCTTTATATATAAAAAAAATTATTTTTCCTATAATATCCAACATTGTGATTATGGAAATAAAAGCTTATTGTAATCAAATATTTCAATGACTATTTGATATAGATTCACTAGTGCAGAATAAATATATTAGAATAATTCGAGTATCATGTATTAATTTTCCATATTTTATATTTATTTAATGAATATATAAAAAAGAATTTCTAGATGAATACGATAGAATATTAAAAATTAATGATCTACATTCTTTATACTAATTTTAATTTGCATGAATGAACTAAAATAAAAGAAAAAACATAATAATCATGCTTATTGCATCGCTTAATTTCATTATATTCTTGTTTTTCAATTCTGCTCTACTTAGATTATTAAAAAAATAATGTCAATATCAAATTTTAATTATCTAATAAAATTTTCTTTTTTTTCTTTCAATTTGATTTGCTTGAATTATTATCAAATAGATTTTTAATAATAGAAAGATCATTTTTTATTAAGAATATTTACGTATGATAATATAAAATATCTAAATTAAATAAATTATCTACTTAAAGTTCTTCATAATATTTATTCATTTTTTATAGAAAAAGATTTTATCTCTTTTTATTGAATTTCTTTTTTTATTTTTACAATTTCATGATTGAATATCATTTATCTTTATCTATGAATTAATTGAACAAATGGAATGTCTAACTAATGTAGACTATGATCTCGATGATGATAAGAATGTGCACGGAAATTCAACTGCTGTTCTTTCTTCCGTTGTGACAATTTGAGAAAAAAAAAAAGAGCATAGAGAAGATCTGATGATTACGATGAATATGAACATAGTTCTTTTACTATGTCGTACTGTTTCTGCTAAAAGTATAAAGAACGATAAAAGAGCGAGAGAGCTCATTTCCATCTCGATAAAATAGCCTTGAGTTCTTTATCTTTTCTCTTGCTTTTGGTATATATTGAAAGAAAAAAAAATCGAGGGCGACAACTAGTGTTTGAGTTTTCTCTAGACATGAATATAAAGAAGAAAAAAAAAGGAACCGCAAAAAAGAGAGAGCAAGTTATAGCAGCAACGACGGATAAATAAAAAAAATGCTCACACTCATTCGCTATAGACTTGTAAAGAATAACATCAAATAGGGCTAGTGTTATATAGAAAAAAGAAAAAAAAAA
>JAJEKB010000758.1:47781-92240 GCA_022393335.1 Macrotrachela quadricornifera | reverse complement strand
ATAACATCAAATAGGGCTAGTGTTATATAGAAAAAAGAAAAAAAAAAAAAGGAGAAGAAACAAGTAAAAAAACAAGAGGAAGAGGTGACACCAACGAACTTGCTTCGTTTACATCCCGAATAGATGTGAACAAAAGCAACACATACTACATACAAACGACACAGATACATTATTTTTATGATAGAAATAACACAATATGGCTGCTAATGAAAACATGAAAAAAACAAATTCAGTATCTGATATTAAATGTATAATACTTCAACAAACATTTACAGGAAAACGTGAATTTAAGGTGACAACAATACCAAAACCACCATCACCATCTGATGGCGAAGTATTAATTGCTGTCAAAGCTTGGTAATTTTTTCTTTTTTATTATAAATTTATGAACAAAAAAGAAAATCTTTTTTCCGTATAGTGGAATTAATTTTCATGATGCTCTTGGTCGTTATGGACTATTAGAAGATATTCCAAAACCTCCATTTATACCCGGTTTTGAATGTAGTGGTGAAGTACTTGATATTGGAACAAATGTTACTCATGTTGATGTAAGATTAAAATTAAAATAATATATATATTTAATACATTGGTTTTTTATTGTATTATAGAGAGGTGATCGTGTTGTTGTACTGACACGTTTTTCAGCTTGGGCTGAACAAATTCTTGTTAGAAAAGATTTAGTATTTAAAATACCAAAAGAAATGTCATTTCGAGAAGCATCTGTACTTCCTATTGCTTATCTTACTGCATATATACTTCTTTTTGAAATTGGCAATATTAAACCAGGTCAAACATTATTATTTCATTCAGCTGGTGGTGGTGTAGGTGGTAAGATAATTTTTACATTAAAAACTAATGAAAAACAAAATAATAATAATAATAATAATATTTTATAGTTGCATTAACACAACTCTCAAAACTTGTGCCTAATTTAACAACTATTGCTACTGCAAGTTCACATAAATTTGATGTATTACGTGCTCACATTCATTATTTGTTTGAACATGATATTGATTATACTGAAGATGTCAGAAAGTATAAATTAATAATTATTCTATATATATATATATATATATGCATCTTATATTAAATTTTTAGAATAGTACCTGAAGGTGTTGATCTTGTACTTGATTGTATGGGAGGTGATGATTGTGAACGTGGTCTTAGTTTACTTAAATTTAATGGAAAATATATTATGTATGGTACATCAAGTTTACTTAGTTGGGATGTAAAAAATCTTTTTGGTCTTACTAAAGGAATGTCTAATGTATGTGAAATAATTTATATTATTAATGAGAAAGAAAGAAAATAAATTATTTCTTTTTTCTTATAATTATATAGTGGTGGCAAAATGATAAAATAAGCTGTTTACGTTTATATCAAGATAGTAAATCTGTACATGGTTTTAATCTATATCAATTACTTTTACGAAGTTCAAATGAAACACGTCGTTATTTTGCTGATATAATGCATAAACTATTTCTTCTTTATAAAGAAGGAAAAATAAAACCAGTTGTTGATTCTGTATTTACATTTGAAGATGTAAGAAATAAAAATATTTTTATTAAAAAAAATATTATATAATTATTATTTATAGATTAATAATGCTCTTGGTAAATTAATTGAACGTAAAAATATTGGTAAAATTGTTATTGAACCATTTAGCCCTGTAAAATCAGAAAAATTGAAAAAAGTAAAAGAAATATTTTTTTTGTATATTTATATATAATAATTTTAGATAAAAGAAAAAACTACTCATGGACGTTCTGATGATGTTCATTCAAGTTCAACATCTGGTCCTGATGATGATGATAATGATGTTGACAAAGATTTGGATGATTTCCAACAAAAACCATCATCTAATCCTTAATATATATATATATATATCTTTTTCTCTTAATTATTTATTTATGATATAAATGTTTATATTTCGTCTGGAATTATATTTGTTTTTTTGTTCTTTAAAAATTTCCCCAGTATACTCTATTACCTTCCGTATACGTAATCATCATTTTCCTTTCTTTTCTTTTCTTTTCTTGTTTTTGTTCAATGTCATTCTATCTCGAATAATGTATTTCTGAAGATAAAAAAAAAAGTCTAACAAAAGAAAATTGAGTGATCACATATGTGTGAAGAAAAAAACAAACAATTTTTTTTTTCAATATTAAATTAATTATTTTTCAAATATTTATCTTTTATAATTATATAACAAAAAAGAAAAAATTAAACGCATAAGTAAAAGCATATCATCTAGAAAAAGAAATGAGTACAAGCAAAGATTATATATGAGTGCTACTATGTGCATAAAAATAAAATGGAAAAGCACATTTACAAAATAATATATATAATTATAATGGTATATTTCTTCTATGAAGTAACTTGAATATTGTCTTTTTTATCATCATCTGTTTTGAAAACATCAGGTAATTGTGGTGGAGTACTTCTAGAAAAATAATATTGAAAAATTTTTTTTTTAACAAATTAAAAAGAAATTTATCTTAATATATTATAAAAAATAACCCTGATTTAAAGAAAATTTTTATTGCGTGTGTCATTTTATAATATTTTCTTTCATTCCGGAAGTAATTATTAGATAAATTACTATAATTATATCCTGATTTTTACATACATATATTTTTCTATCACTTTATAAAATTCTATATATTTTCAAGTGAATATAATCGAAAAAAATTATATATTATTCTCTATAATTTTTTATTCATATTTTCTATATTAAATAAAAAATATTTCGAAATTTAGTAGATAAAATATGAAGTTTTATTTTTATCTATATTTATGACAGATATAATCGAATTTAACAGACATTAATTAAATAATGTCAATTTCCTATAAATAATCAAGATGTTATTGAATAAGAAAAAAAAAAAGAACATTTATAAATAAAATATTGTTTTGCACTAAGTTTTCAAAAATAAAAACATTTTAATTTGTATTAATCTGTGGGTTTTTTAAAGTCAGTTTCAAAAAATTTTTTATAATATTCTAGATTTTAATATTTCCTTCTAATTAGCAATCTAAAAAAAAAGGTGAAGATGTATTCTTAAGATAAATCTGTCTGATAAGGTATTAGTTTAATTAAACATGAATATTTTTATTAATTACTTACAATTCGGTAACATCAATTGATTCCCAATCATTTTCATTTCCTTTTGTATTTTTTCTATAACATAAGTATAGAAGAGTAGGAGAATAAGGTTTAGCTACAACACTTGATAAACCACAATCAACAAGTGTTTGATTATCATCATCCAATGGTTGTTTTGTTGAATCAATTATTAAACGTATATTATTTGGTGATATTTTTGTAATACCTTCAATAATTTTTTTTAATTCAAGAACTGTTGAATTTTCTTTAGCATCAACAAAAAGTGTTAATTTTTGTCGACGAATCATCATAAATATATCCATTGCAAAAGAATAATTTAAATCTTACTAAAAAAAAGAAAAGAATCAAATCTATACTTTTACTATTAATAATAAAACTGAAATTCTAGATTAAATATCAAAAAAATAATCCAGTAGAATCAGATTATCAATCCTCTAAGTATTTAATCGTTGAAGAATACAAACTATAATAATAGTATATAGATGTCATTATTATCTCATATTGTTTTGTCGATTTTATATACAATATTATAGAATGAATAAACAAAATCGATACTCTATTATTTAAAGAAAATATTAAAATAATAATGTAAAAAAGAATAACTAATTAATAATATCATCTCTATTTTCAAAGGATTTTGATTCATTTCTACATGAAAATTTTCTAGGTCCAGTGTTTCTCATTATTAGACAGTAGTTCACCATAATGTGATTAAGCATCTATAGTGGGAGAATGAAGAAGCTTATCCCACTTTTATCAAATAAAATTCAGAAACAACTTTGATTTCAAAACAAAAAAAAATTAAATTATCAACTGATACATAATATACCATTTATAATCAAAAACTGGTAAAATTATACAAATAAACACTCCGGACAAATCTGTATTAGTTTGACAAGGATCAATTCTTAAATCGAATAATACATATTTCACCAAATACTATTATAGGTACATAAATAATAGAAAATTTTTTCCAAATCATAAACCCTAAAAGACTTGCACTGTCATAATCAACCTCAATAACAAAACATTATTATTATTATCATCAATCAGCATGGTTTCAATTCACCAGATAATAATCAAACTTCAACTAAAAGGGTACGGCTACACATTTGAAATCCATACATCAATCTTAGGAACAATTACTATCTTTTCCACTATCTCTTCGAGACAATATAAGTACAATAACCTATGTATTCCAAAGCTTACCAATCAATTTATCCTCAATCAGGAATATATATATATCAATTTCAAGTAACATCTACTCAATAACAATACGCTACACTACAAAAACAAATAGTTCTTCCCTGTTATTTAAACTGGATCAAAACTGCCGATATATCCATCAGATATAGTATGCACTATATCAACGGTTAACCGATGGTATTTTTCAGTAATGATAAAAATAAATCAGTGGTAATTTGATACTTAAATGCTAAGCTATTCTTTGATTACCATTCGATCATGACATATTGACAGTTGTTTTCTGATTCATAATCAACTACTCATATACTATCATTTCTTGTTATAATACTTTTATATAGTACTCGCAAAAAAAGTCCTGCTACTGGATAATAAGTGCATGAATTTGAATCTTCTTGTCTAATATTCGAACTACAAACAGAGCTTAGAAAACTCTAGTTGCAAAGGATCCACTATTCGGAACAATTCTGATATGAATCTTTTCCTTATCGATGATTATCATTGTGAAATTTTGAAGAAAATATTGAATTCAAGTATGAGACTCACTGGAGTAAATTTCAATGAAAATAATTCAAGTTAACTGAAGTTATAAATCATTTGTCAACGGATCCTTTTAGTTCTCATGTCAATACTACTTAGAGATTATTTGATTAATCAAACAAGCTAAAACCGTTTGACATGAAATGATTTTGGTAATAGAAACAATACTGTGTTCTCGCGTGAGAATCAAATATCATAAGATTTATTTTTTATGTTGAAATATTCTCATTTCAAGAGAAATCTATCTTGATCCTATAGCTCCTTTACATGCAGACTAATCCAATCTTGATTAATGTTTGCGATCAGGGTTCATCTAGTCAAGATATATGACCAAAAGATTTAAGTTTACATACTTTTTGACTATTATCAAGATTTTTTGAGATACCTATATATAGTATCAATATTATTATTAAATGAACGAATGAAAAAATTTGCTTTATCTATTTAAATTTATTTAAAATTAAAAAAAGAATACTTTTGTTTTCTACTTAATTATTTTATACGTATATCTTGTTATTATGCTCATGTATTGTCTAAATATATTTATTCGAATGAATTAAAGTTTGGAAGACAAAACATAATGTCTTAACATATAAATAGAGAGTCTATAAGAATATAGAATTCCACGTCTATTAATAATCCAGAATTGAAAAATTTACCTTCTATGATTTCAATTAATAGTCAAAATAACGATAGATATTTCTAATCTGTACTGAATTATTCAGTATCTACAATTTAAAAAAAAACAGTATTTCGAAAATTTTATTTAGATGTCGCTAATTTGCATGTATATTGTGACTAACTTTCTTTTCTTTAGATTCAATTATTTTATTCGACCACAATAGGTTTAACACATCCAAAATATATATTATGGAAAAAAAAATTTTTTTTTTTAGATAATTCTTTTTTATTAAATTATATCTTTTTCTGTAATAACAATGAGCAATGGCGATGCTCAAAGTAAAGATTAGAAAATATTTATTTAAAAATTCTTTTTTTTTATTTATTAATTAAAGGTGAAATCGTCAAATTACAACAACATCTTATTCTTCTACGTGAAGAATATGTTAAACTTCAACAACGTTATAAAATTTTAGAAAAAAATTATAATATACTTAATGCAACAACAAAAATTGATCAAGATTCATTTGTTTGTCGTTTACTTAAAACAATTGCTGAATTATTTAATCGTGAACTTTATAGGTAAAATATAAAATAAAAAGAGCTTTTTTATTTTATTTTAATATATTTAAGTGATATATCAATTAAACTTGATGGAGAAACATTATATGGACATCGATTTATTTTAGCAGCACGTAGTCTTAAATGGGATTCTCAACAATTAAGTGATACAAGTGAACTTGATTTATCAGGTAAAGATTTCTTTTTTTTTTTCTCAATAATATATTTGATTGTTGTTTATTTTAAGATATTCCATATGATGTTGGATATCAATTAATAAAATGGATTTATACAGATGAAATTGTTGAAAAACAAAATGAAGATTTTTTATTAACTTTAATGAAATTAGCAAAAAGATTTGAATTAAAAGAATTAATTGATCAGTTTGTAGCATTTGAAAATAAAAAAATATTTTTATCTTTTTTTAATGAATATTTTCTAGATGTGAAGTTGCATTAATATCAGCTATAAATGTTCATAATTGTTTAAAATTTTATAAAATAGCTGAAGAAATAAATGCATCAGTTTTACAAATACATTGTAGTCAATTAATTAGTACACATTGGGTAATAGAAAATAAATATATATTTAAAGAAATTTATTTTATCTTAAAATTTAGACGGATTTTACAAGTGAAGATTTTCAATATTTATCTGCATCATTAACTTATAAATTATTTAAACAAAAAACAAAATATCCACTTCATCAATCTATACGAATGAAACGTGAAGATGTTCTTTTTCTTTATTTAATTGATAATGATGCAGATGTACGTAAAAAAACAAATTTTTTTTCGTATAAATTCTTTTCTTTTTTTTTTTCTATTTAGTTAAATGAACGTGTTAATGAATTAGATGATCAGAATGAATTAGCACTTGAATTAGCATTAAAAACAAAACAAGATAGTATGGCAGAAAATCTTGTTCGTCATAAAGCTGATATTAATTATATTAATCATGAAAATCAAACATTACTTCATTTAGCAATTAAACGAGGTTTATTTTTTTTTTTATAAATTTATCTTTTGTAAAACACAATCTAAACCATAGATCATGACGGACAGCCTTAGCAACACCCCAATCACAGATTATGTTAGAGACATATTGATAAACTTCCTCATTTATGATATGAGCAACTTAATCATGTTTTGCATTTTAATCTTGTAAGAATTGCACTAACAGTTCGTTTTATTTTTCTAGGTGATGAACATTCAGCAACTTTTCTTATTAAACATTCTTGTTTACTTGATCATCAAACAAATGTTGAACATGAAACACCATTACATTTACTTAGTAGTCTTAATACAGTTGAATTTTCATTAGATATTATATTTGGTATGTGTCGTGTTGCACAAATTATGCTTGAATATGGAGCTGATACAAATATTAAAGATATTAGAGGAAATACTTGTCTTCATCGTGGTATATTAGCCGATAATATACATGTCTTTCAAGAATTATTAAAAGCACAAAATTTATCATTAGATGAAAGGAATAATGATGATCATGTACCACTTTGGCTTGCTCTTCAACAAGCTGAACAAAAACGTAAGTTAAACGATAATATTATTTAGATAGTTTTCATAAGATTTCTTAAAAAATGTTAACAAAATTAGTCATGCTTCTTAACGACTTTTACATTATACAGATTCTATAAATAGCTATTCTATGTTTGAGTGATACCCAAAATAATAATAATTATTACAAAAAATGTAGAATTTTTTTCTTTTGAGAAGAAGTCTCCGAGTAGTACATTGTAGACAGTTTATAAGGAAATCGTTCTTGTAAAACTCACATACATGTTTTGAAAGAATATAATAAGTATAAGTTATAAGCCAAACTTTCTCAGCTTTATCTATCTGTTAGTAACAGAGAACAGATGTTAATGAATAACAAAAGTAGAGGACACTGTGCAAACAATATGTATACAATTCTGATACATTTTAGAACGTTTTAAAGTCTTTCCAAAAATCTAAATCGTCAAAATACTGTTTTTGGTTATTTTAACTAATGTAGTTTCTGATTTTTTAAACGACAAAAAAATTGTATAATAGATATCAATATGATAGAGTCAATACATGACTAATACAAAAATAATCGAATTTTAACTTTTGAGAACAATCAGTATAAGAATTTCTATGTTGATCAAAATATACAATGATTTGTTGAGATTTACGATGGATTTAGTAAATAAATACATAAAAAAAGCTAAATCAAAACAAAAAATTACTAATGAATCAATAGCAAGAAAACATTAAATGAGATGGTATTTGAGTTTCGTTCAACTGTAAAATGTAACGCGGAATTCAGAACGTAGATATTGACAGATTCATTAGTTAGAGAATTCTATCAATGCTGTTTCATAAGTTAATTACCCATTATTAGCTATCATATACAAAATTATTTGTTCAAAAAGAATGGCAGCTAACTTTTCTTGCTGTTGTATTGTAACTATTTTCGGTAAAAGATGAAGATAAATTCACCGTTTTATGGTTATTGAAGGCTCAAAAGCATTTCTATTATCCCAATACATCAATCGCTCTTATGAAACACGAAAGAGTTTCTAGTGGCTGACCATCTTCTAGATTATTTCAGCATTAATATAATGATTATAAAGAACCATAAGTTTTTTTTCATATAAACATCAATTCTAAAAATATTTGATCTGATTAAGTAATAAAATAGTTGTATAATTTATAAATAAAAAAAAGTATATTCTTCTATATTTTATATGTAATATAAAATACTAAATTATTTAGATTTGGATTTTAATAACGAAACATATGCTAGTTTACTTGTTGCTCGTGGAGCAAGTATTAATGCTATTGATCCATTATCAAATGATTCACTGTTACATAAATGTGCACATCATCGTTATGAATCTGCTGGTATTTATTTAATAGAAAAGGGTGCTAATATTCATCATAGGAATAAACAAGGTGAAACTGTATTACATTTAACATCACAATTTGGTTTAGAAAAAATGACAAGTGTTTTATTAGAAAATGGAGCTAATCCAAATATTCAAACATATATAACATCATCATTAATTGATGAAATTAATATAAATGTTGGCCTTCAAACACCAATTCATCGTGCTGTTTATGCAACACAAGAACGTATACTTTATATTTATATAAATATACAAGAAAAAATTTCTAATGAAAATTTAAAACCAAATTTTAATTTACAAGATGAACATGGTCAAAGTGTTTTTTCTTTAACACTTTGGATGAATATGTTAAATATAGCTAAACAACTTTTACAAAATGGTCATGCACAAATAAATATTAAAGATTCTGAACAAACACCATTATTAGCACAAGCTATTATTAAACAAAATGTTCAAGCAGCACTTTTTTTACTTGAACAAAATGTTGATGTTAATGAAAAAACACATGGTTTATGTCCAATACAACTTGCTGTTAAATATCATTTACCATCTGTTGTTGAAGCACTTTGTCGAAATGGAGCTAAAATGAATGTTGTTGATGAAAATCAAAATAGTGTTCTTTGGAATGCATTAGATTCTGGACAAGAAGATATTGCAACAATACTTGTAAAATTTGGTTGTGATAGTACACAGTATGATATTGAACTTTGTTTTTTTTTCTCTTAATATCTAGTATAATCTATTCAGTTGAATAGTAGTATAAAAAGAAAGTCTTATTTTGGTTTTTGTTTGAATTCAATTTAACATTTATAAGTTTGTTTTTATTATAGTATAAGACAACTTGTCAATTCTAAATGATGAAGTATATATTCATTAAACTTAATACTTAGGAACTTCTTTTTATCTGCTATATCGAAATGAATACCCACATCATAATAGTATAAGGTGTGATCAATTTAAAAATCATATAACTGAAACCATTCAGAAAGAAATCTTTTGTAATAATTCTTTGCAATTGAAAAACTATCAAAATTCTTGTTTTTTGATCAACAACACTTCATATGAATAGTACATTTGAGTTTATGTGTGAGATAGAAAAGAGTAATATACAGAATAAAGATTGAACATTTCTATTCTGTTCTATCTTGTGTTCAACTTCGAAACGAACTCATTCTACCCATTGATGATTCTGTTTTTATAATATATATAACAGTATGGCAGTTTCGTATTAGTTCGATAGAAATGACCTGTAAATAATGAAATTGAACTTCTTTTTGTCCCATAATCAACATTTCAAATAGTCTTATAGATCAATCATCATGTCTTTGAGCTTCTAGAAAAAAAAACAAAATTAAGAGGATAGAAGCAAGAGATTAACTGGGATTGCATCCTTCATAATCCATTTTTAGTTATTAAACATGAATAGATATATACGAATACAAGTTTCTTTAGATCCCTACTTCAATTAATATTAATTTAGGAGATGCCAAGATAATCCTTTTCTATAGAATAAAACAAGAGATCTATATTTATTCGTTGTATTTTATAGATGGTCAAATGGACCCGATAATTGTCGACAAACACTATTACATCGAGCAATTGATGAAAATAATGAAAGTGTTGCCTGTTTTCTAATAAGAAGGTATATAAATATTGATTAATTTATTATCAAACAAAAATATATATATATATTTTCATTTAATGTAGTGGTTGTGATATAAATTCACCTCGTCAAATTGGTATAAATGGTGAAATACCTGATATATGTAAAACTCTTGAAAGTCCATTACATCTTGGTAATATATCTAAGAAATTTTCTATAATATTTCTTTTTTTATCGTTTAAATTATTTTCTTCTAGCTTGTCAATGGGGTCTTGAAAGAGTTGTTTCAACATTAATTGAACATCATGCTGATATAAATAAACAAGTATTTTATTTGAAATACATTTTTTTTTCTTCTTATAATTAATTATATTCATTTTAGGATAATGAAGGAAATACACCACTTCATGTTGCTATTATTAATCAACATATAAATATAATAAAATTATTAATTGGTGCACCAAATTTAGATTTATCAATACGTAATAAACAAAATCAAACACCATTTGCTTGTTCAATTATATCAAAAAATAATGAAGCAGCTAATCTTATTTTAAAACGAGATGCAAAAGCAGCTGAACAAGTAAAATAAAATAATGAAAATAAATAAATAAAATTTTCTTTTAGCTTGATAATAAAGGTCGAAATTTTCTTCATATAGCTGTACAAAATGGTGATATTGAAAGTGTTTTATTTTTATTAACTGTTCATGTTAATGTTAATAATCGTGTACAAGATGCAAGTCAATTAACACCACTTCATTTATGTGTACAAACAGGCAATGAAATTATTTTAAGAAATTTAGTAAGAAAAAACAAATAAACAAACAAATATTTGATTTTTTTTTTTATTTTAGTTGCTTGCTGGAGCTAATATTAATGATGTTACAGCTAATCGTCGATCAGCTTTACATATTGCTTCAGAAAATAATCGAGGTTTTATTTGTAGTATTCTTCTTGAAAATCGAATACATGCAAATTTACTTGATTTAAATCAGAATACAGGTATATCAGTAATTCTTTTTTTAATATTTGAATGAGATTTTAGAAATAGACAATTATGCTGTTATCTTATATAAATCAATACGAAAATTGTATTGCGATATTCTTAGTTTAGTGGAAAAATTAAGCATATTACAATATAAGAAGAGAAATAGTCTTTCTATACTTTTAAAGTTACAATTGTATCCATTCGGTGAATATTTCGTTTAAATTAGTTTTGAAAAAAAATACAATCTCAAATTCTATCCGTTAAAGAATGTAGGTTTATTTGCATTGATATATTTGATTTAATCTTATATGAAATTCTTAAAATTTCTAATGATGTATCGAATAAATGATATAATAAATTAAAAATTAATTTTATTTAGCACTTCATTTGGCTGTACAACATGGTCATTTAGATGTTGTACGTCGTTTATTATCCGAATCAGATATAGATGTATTTACACTGAATAATAAGTAAGATAAATTAATTTAAACATTTATTTATTTTCTTGTTTTTTTCTTCTTCAGAGGAATGAATTGTCTTCATGTATTGGCGTCTCATAGTCGAGAAAATGCACATTTAATATTTGCAACTTTATTAGAATTTTATCCAAATTTTCCACTTGATGTTCAAGATGCACAAGGAAATACAGGTTTTTTTTTAAAAATAGCAATTAAAAAAAAGATTGAATTTTTTTATAAAATAATTAAAATTTATTTAGCTCTTCTGTTAGCTTATAAAAATGGTCATGGACAACTATGTCGTGCACTTGTAACGGCTGGTGCTAATTTAAGTATATATAATTATGAATTACTTTCAATATTTACTATGCCAGCTGCAAGTAAAGCTTTATTAGTTAATATTCTTGGTAGAGTAATTTAATTTTTTTTTTAATGAAATAAAAAATTTTATTTTAATTTAATAGATACTGTTCCTCGTGAACCTCCATGGGGTGAAAGTGATACATGTTTAGAATGTGGAATGAAATTTACTATTACAAATCGAAGACATCATTGGTCAGTATTGTATTAATTTTTTTTATAATGTTCATTATTTTAAGTAGATTTATTATTTAGTCGACATTGTGGTCGAGTTTTATGTAAAAGATGTTCAATTAATGAATTACCAATTATGAAATTTAATATACAAAAACCAGTACGAGTATGTCAATTATGTAATGATGTATTAACACTTGGTGTTATGGCTGCTCGTTGAATTATTTGTTATTATATATACACATATATATTGAGAAGTAAAAAGATCTGATTTTATATATATTTATGCAAAGTTTATATTAGATTTTTCTCAATTTATAATTTTATTTGCAACAATTACCTAGTCAAATAATTTTCAAAAAAAAAGGCATCTTTTTTTATTCATGTGGTGTTTTCGTTTGATAAGATCTGATAAATTGATACTGGTTTATTTGAAAAAAAAAGTTGAATCTCGAAAAAAGATTATTGATATATTTAACAAAATTATCAACTATCTTGATTAAATCGAAAGATTTCTTATATTTAAAATATTCGTTTATTTATTTCTGATTATAAGTTTAACTTTTGTAACATTTTAAAAATAAATAAATAAAAAATGTTATTGTTCATTGTTTTTTTCAAACAAATAGATATCAAATCATATTATCTTTTGATATACATTAATTATTTATCTACAGATTGACACTCAGAAGACTTATCTGTGAGTTTTTATTAAATTAAAATGAAGACTTTTGATAAATTCTCAAATATTTGATCAAAATATGCAATGTATGTATGATTACAATAGACTTTATTGTACTTCTTCATTCTTTACATTTTCTTTTATTGATTCATAGGAGTGTAATAATATAAAACATATAGTTTTGAAACAACTTATGGGATAAATAGAAAATGCTTTAAAAAAATATTTTATTGACATTCAGAAGAGCAATGTTTGATTTCATATAGCATGAATAACTGATTTTATATAATATAAAAGTGGCTTGAAAATTGAATTAAATAATTAGTAACATTCATCGATAGGAAATGCATTTGGTCATAGACTGATGGAATGCTATAATAACATGAACATATGAATGAAAAATAACATGTTTATAAAGATTATTTATTAAGTATAATTCAAATGACCATGAAGAATGTTAGAAAAATAATCTATGTAGTCACTATGATTCGTATTAATCGATCAGTATCCGTTAAAAATGACAAGTAGTGTTGCATTAATGTAATTGGATTATTATTTAATGTTGTACAAATGAGTAGATAATTTATTAATAAATATATAATTTGATAAGTAAATCTGAACACATTATAATAAACAAAAAAAATCCTATTTTCTAAATAATATGGCAAGTTTTTCTAAGTTCAAATTGTGTTGATACGATGTCTTACTTACTGCCTGAAAATGAGAAATTTCTAAAATTTTGTATTATATCAATCTAGGAAAATCTATTCCATAAGAAAGTTTAAATTAAATCTGATTTAAAATAATGAATATCGCAAAGTACTATTTATCTCTTTAGAATTTGACGTATATAATCCATAAATAGCATGATGACTATTAGTTTTTATTTTTACAACATGATAATAATAGGAATAGGAACATATACAAAAGTTTCGAATAACTCTGTGTTTATCAGAATATTTGAAATATGTTTTTGACAGTTTGTTTATAATAACATTTTTGATCCATTTCTGACAGCATTTTTTGCAACTTTTTTTTTAATTATTGTTTCAATATTTCGAGGTAAAATTTATTGCAGATTAAAGCATATTGTATAGATTAATAAAATCTTTTTTTGTAAAAATTTAAATATTTAATATATATATAATTTGCTTTATTTTGAATATTATCACTTTTGAAAAACGTCAATCATGAACAACTTAAAATATCCTTGAACATTTTTTTTTTAATATTTTATTAATCTTTTCTTTTTCTCACGTCATGTCAAATTATTTTTTTCTCACATAAAAAGTTTCATTAAATTTTTAAAGAAACTGATTTATTGAAACATTTATAACAAAAAAAAAATGAAAGATAAGATGTACTAATCGACCGATGTTGTATTCTAAGTAGAATAAATATTTATATCTTTATCTCTACTTATCATTATGAAAAAAATGTCATTTATTAAAGAAATTCATCTTATGAATGACTTATATTAAATAAAAAAAAAACGAGTAAAATTAGCATTTTAAATATAGATAGAATGATCTTGAAGAAATATTTTAATTTTAATTGAAAATCTTCAATGAATTTATAAAAATAAGTTCTTTAAAGAAATATATCAATTATCGTTAGAATCAAGTCTGACAAAAAAATGGAAAATTAATTTACATAATAGTTCCAGTCTACAATATAGAATGGATTAGACATTTGTACTGTTTCACTTGTCTTTCATACTTATAATAATTTCATTGATCGATATTGTTAAAGAAAAAACTACAAATCTTTTTGGCTATTATTCGAATCAGTTCTAGTTCGTCAATATTGTGATATGCTAACATTCATTCTCATTTAGAACAGTTTCAGTATGAATCTTCTCTTTATTTATGAGTATAATCATAAAATTTATTTTCCATGCTGAAGGACTAATCTAGATCTAATTGATTCTTGCAATTAGGATTTATTATGCTGTTTGTATAACTAAAAAATTTCAAAATGTACGACTTTCAACAATGAATAATTAAAAAAAATTTTTTAAGAAATTTTATGAAACACTTTAAATCATTGGTATATTTTCATTCTATATAAGAAAAATTTTTTTTATATTTATATTGAAAAAAAAGAAAAGAAAGGAATGTATGTGTTACATTACACAGATACAGACAAAGACTAGAATTATATATATATATATATAAAGAAAATTTCATTTTTTTTATTTTTTTAAATTCACGGTGATAAATGATCATTTAATGGTGATGAAGAATCTGATTCATCACCAGGACTTGAATCATCTTGAGTATGATATGGTTCTTGTTTAACAAGTCGGTTAGGTGAATTATTTCCATTAATATTATTTGCAAATGGTACCATACGACTCATTATAGCTCGATAAGCAGCCATCTGTGGATCATATAATGATGTTGATGTATCATAACAATCAACATCAACAATAGGTACAATTGATTTTTGTTGTGGTTGTTGAACTTGTAAATCATCATCACCATTCATATTTTCAAAATCGTTCGTTGTTGAAAGATGATTATTACTATTATTTGTCATACCTAATGGCATTGATTCATCATGTATTGATACTAAAAAACAAAAAAATCTTGATATATAATTTTAATTATAATTAAATAAATATACCTCGTTGACTTTTAGCCATTTTTCGTTTATTTTGAAACCAATGTGTTACAATAGCATCTGTCACACGATCACGTTCATTTAATACTTCATTAGAACCATCAATACGTGTTCGCGCATCATTACATATACGAGCTATATCTTCACGACGACGTGGATCAGGATATGGATTATCAAGAAAAGCTTTTTCAAGTATCTAAAAATATTAAAAAATTAATAAAAAAAGTTGTTTTTTGAAAATTATTATACAAAAAAATTTTTTACATCAAGATGCTCAGGTCGAAAAGTAAATCGTGTACGTTTTGGTGCATCGAATGAAACAGGTGATGCATTATTATTTGTTTGAGGTTCAGTAAGACGAGGTACTTTTGTTGGTGGTTCACATGATGATGTTAAATTAGCAAGTAATTCAGCAGATGGTGGACCACCACCTATGAAAAAAGAAAATTTAATCATTTCCTATCGAACATCAAGTTAAAATATTCTATAATTTAAATGATATGAATAATTTACGAAGAAAAAAAAAAAGATTTAATAGCATATAATAAACAATTATGTATTGATTTTCATATGTATAACTGATCATATCAATGAGTTAAACATAAAAATTAATGGATCTATTTATTTTTTTTAATGATCATTAATGTTACCATTATAAATCAAATTAATATTTAATGAGAAAAATAACTATAATTTACCCATTGATTGAACTATTTTTTTATATCGTATATACCAACGACATATGGCCATTCGACCATTTTCTGATAAATCAAATAAATCACCACGTAAAAATTTTGATACATATGCTTGATTAACAGCTAAATATAAAAGAAATATATTCACATAAAAATAAAAAAACAAAATCTTACAAGCCATTCGAGCTATTTGTGATTGTTTAAGATCATATCGATAAACAAATACGGATATTTCATTATGTATAGCAACATCACCTTTACTATTAAAAAAAAATAAAGAAAAAGATAACTGATTAATAATAAAATTATAACTATTTTATAATAAATAATAAAAATGATAAGATTATAACTTTGATTTTCTTTTTTTTTTTTTGATCAACAAAAGAAAAAAAAAGCAATGAATTAATTTATGATTATTTGCCGATTAGGTTATTACCTTGATATTTATTACTCAATAATAAGTAATAAAATTTTCGATAAGATAAGGTAAATATTTTCATTTATTTATTTATTTTTCTTTTCAACTATAAGGTTTCATTTTAATTTTGTGATATGTTTATTATTTTACTCATTAACAATAAAATAATAATATATATTCTTGAAAAAAAAAGAAGCAAAGATATTTATTTTCATGTAATATTCTTACAGAATATAAAAATTTTTGATTCTTGTCAAAATGAATCAATGTTTTTCTTTTCTTTTTTTTTTGTTCTACTCTGTTCAATGATTCTTTTTATAGAAATAAAATAAATTATTAATATTTTTCTTTTTAACTAAAAAATACATACGAAAGTAATTCTTGTAATTCTCTTGTTTCTTCTTCCATATCATTTTGATTCATTGTTTCATATTGATTTACATTTGTTGAATTTGAATTTATTTCATTAACACCATTTTTTGGACGTGTATTAAGATTTGGTGATGTTGTATGATGATGTAAATGTGAATGATGTCCATTAGAAGTTGTTGATGATGATCTTGATGCTATTCCATTAACAGTATGACTATGTGGTCGTTTATTATTATTATTAGTATTAGTATTATTTGATATAGATGATGAAGATGGAGAAATTTGTTGTGTAATCATAGTTGATGGGGAAATAGGATCAGGAGGAGGAACATTTGTAGATGACGAAGGAGGTACTTTAGTATTAAATAGATTTCCAAGTTCACGATCAAGTCGATCAAGTTCATCATAAGCTCGAATAATTTGTGTTTTTGATAAATGACTATTACGTAAACGTCTTAATAATTCCCATTGTTCAACAGATAACTGTAATGAAGTTAACAATAAACCATCTCGACTATTCGTAGATGCTTCCATCATCATCATACAGTACCTATCAATGTCTATAAAGAGTATAACAAAAAAAAAAGTGCAATAAGAAGAGAAAGAGAAAATGAGCGACGATTAACACAAATACGAGCCTCGTTTATTCGCGCTCGATTTGCATATTCACGAATATATAGTGTTATGTGAGAGAAGGAAAGAGAGATAGGCCAAGTTTAATTGCCAACACATTAACCGTCTTGGTATAGTCGTATACATATATATATATATATTCATATATATAAGAATCAAAAAGTAATCTAGCCGTTTCTTTTTAGTCTTCCAATTTTTTCTCTCTTTTTTTTTTCATCAAAATCAAAACCGAAAGGCTCTGTTTTTTTTTTGTATGTCAATAGAATAAGAAATAATAATTAAAATGAGATTAACAACTTTTTCTCTTAGAATTTTTCTATTAGTATACTAGATATATAATTTATATTATACTCTTACCTTTTATCAAGCATATCGATGTCTATGTCTAATTAAGAAACAAACAAGTGAGGCAAGAACAAGAGGAAATTAATTAACGATAAGATGTTTTCTGACTTTTAATCATTTCTTTATTATTTTTTTTTTATACATTGAAGCATATAAAAATAAAAAAAAATTTTTTTAATTATATTCTCTACATTGCCCTTATGATATATATATAACTAATCGAAAATGAAAACGAATTCTTCTATTTCTTTTCTCTTCCTGTATATTCACATATGCGCGCATCAATGCCTAGTCAGTAGAATGATAGTTAAGGAAAAAAAATAAGAGAGCAGACGAATGTATAATGTCACTTGTAGTTAAACTGTCTTTGTTTATTCTCGTCGAGTTGAATGTCTATGTGTGTGGAAAAAAAGTAATATTATTCCGAATGAGAGGGAGAGAAGAGAACCCGTTCTCGAAAATAATAATATTATTATTATTATTATATTAACAACAACGATGAAAATAGATGGTGTAGTCAGCGAGAAGAACAGAAAGAAAAAGGGAGAAGAAAAAAAGGAAGGGAATGAGAAGATGTCTAATAAATCAGACGAGAGGCTCGGTCGAGTTGTCGGGCAGTTTTTTTTTCCGTTGTCGTTAACTATCTCTAGTCATCACCGCTGTCGACCGAGTGTAAGGGAGAATGAAGCAATACTTTTTGTTCTGTATTCATAACCAATGAATAATTAGGAAAATTGAATCGAATATGTGTTAAAGAGAAGAAGAAAAAAAGTAGAATATATTCAAACATTCTTGAAAAACTCTTAATTTTTAATTTTATTGTCAAAGATAAAAATTTCTTATTTCAATGTTCTTTATAAACTTCCTTCTTTTTTCTTCTTCTTTTGCTTCTTCTTCTTCGTCTTCAATGTCATAATGATATTGAGAAACTATTAATATATACAAAAAAAAAATAAGAATAAAAGATTAGAAAAATGTGTATTCATCTTTTCTCTAAACTATATATATGACATCACTAACATTTCCTTTTTACATTGGCAATACTACTACTTAAATAACGATTGATTTATTCAAGTGAATAAAAAAAAGAAAATAAATAATTCAAACATTATTTTGAATTTATAGATTCGATATCATTTGATTTATATTCAATCAAACAAAATATAATTTCTTATACTTATATAAGAATATTTATCTTACAAATCAATTTGTTTCTCCGACATTTTTGTTTTTATATATGAGAATATTTTATAATATCAAAAGATATCATTATATCAAACTGATAAAGAATATTAACGTAGTGATAATAGTATTTTATAGATTATAGGTTAATATTACACGTGATTGGACATATGAAACTTTAATGAGAATTATATGGATAATTCCGGAAAAGATATCTATAACATAGAATATTTATATTAAATCTAAAATATTTTAATTTTTTTTGTTAAGTTATATTAATATATATTATATTTGTAACTGGAAAATTTTCAATATATAAAATTATTTATATAATAATAAGTAAACTAATTTCAAGGTACGCAATTATTTAATAAATCCGATAATAAACGATTATTTGTAATAAGATCTGTTGACTAGGTAATAAAAGTATTAAGAAATATTTATTAATTAATATCATTATTCTTATAATATTACGTTATTAGAAAAAACTTGTTATTATATTTCTAAAGAAGAAAAATGATTATTTATTAATTTGAAAGAAATTATTATTAAACGATATTTAAGTAATAAGAATTAATTTGATGAACTATTTTTAGATAAAATTATAAAATGTTCAATGTGTACCAAAAAAAATTATTTTTTAACCTTGTATATTATATAATTAGCTGATTATTTGAGTTTTATGTTCGTTTTATCCTTTAATTATATGAACAAGATTAAGAAAGCTTCTTTACTAAATATTATAAATAATTTCATCCAGTCATTTTTATAAGATTTTACTAAGAAAACTAGAACTTAATAGAAATCTTTTTTTCTATCAAAGATTGATATATTGAAAGATTAGTTAATATTCATTTCGAATTATTTATCAAAGAATACTTTATACATATCCAGGGATGCAACTATGATATGACGCATGATTAGTATTCTGTTTTTGACAATTTTTTGTTTTTATGAAATGCAAAACGGAAAAGAATTGTTCATTCAGCATTTTATAGCTAGTGAAAGAGTAAGTATAGGAAATATTGGTATTAATAGAATGCGATTGAAGAACATTTTATTATATTGACAAAGTCAAACTGTGAGTTCATATAGCATTAGATTATTGAAATTGTTTTAATTCATGTATATATCATATTTATATAAAGATTTTGAATCTATATTATGAACCATTTAAGTTTATTTTAATTTTATATTTCTTTTTACGCTTTTCTTTGCATTCATGGATTTCTATCTAGTTTAATGTTTTCGTGTTCGCTCTTTCATATTGACACTTAACTAGCCGAATTTTTGTGGATGAAAAAAGGAACATCTTGGATGTTTGGAGCATTCATCGTCCTTTATTCACATGTGTTGATATATAAATACTATATACTGCATTTTGAAGTATAATGTATTCGAAGAAGTCATTTTATTATTTATAAATATAAACAAAAATTTCCTATTTTTTTGTATCGTCAATCTTTTTTTCCTTTCCTTATATATTTTCATTCGCTGATTTTACACATAAATTTTCTTAATAATATACTATATTCGTAAAAATTTGTATTTTACCAAAAATAGTTTTTCAATAAGGGTTTCCACTCAATATAAGTTATCGGCTTATTGGTATTACCTATTGATAGACAATCTGCAACGAATTAATAAGTAAAACTACAATGTTGAAAGTAGCAATATTCTATTCTCGTTGACTATCTTATATTAAATCCACCTTTCGTGAAGGTCATTTTACCCAAGAATATAGAATATACCTAATGGCAGGTGTCTTTCTCGGAAACACTGATGTCATGTTAATTATTACAAGTAATTGAAGCACGAGATCATTTGTAATTTTTTTTAAGAACATATAATAATAGTCAAAAGTTGATAAAAAAATAAAAGATTTGCAAATTAATTAAATCTTTATATTTTCATATTGAAAACAATTTAATATATCAAACAATAGTAATCATTATAGTCAATTTAGTTGAGAGTTCTTTTCATGCTAATACTGCACACAATTCATTATGTGACATAGTAATTTCTTCACGATACAAAAAAAAATTAAACAAACATTTTTTTATTCTATTCTATTTTATTTCTTTGAAAAATCGTAGTATTATAACAAACTATCAAATAAAAACGATGTTCTTAGCTAATACTCTCGTCTATACTTAATCTTCTTCCCTATACAGCTGACGTGCAATTTAGGATAAGATAAAAAATAAATCAACTGATGAAGATGAGAGAAACAATATTTTGTTAATACTCTTATGATACCTCATACTTTTTTGACTGATCGATTTATGCATGTCCATTTCAATATTAACTTGTTTTCAATGAGAGTATATATGAGAACATACTGTTTACATAATATCAAAATTTGAATCGCCAATATTCTCTGAAGACAAAACTCGTGATAATAGTTTATTACGAAAACGTGTCGGAATCAATTAATAATATCAAAAGCATTCCCGATAACTTAATATATAATCAATCATTTCCGATTGTATTGATAATACTCATCGTCTACCCTGCTTTATCATCAATATTTCTGACGCTCTCATAATAAATAAAAATCTCTAAGAAACATTATGGATAACTATCAATAAACGCTTATGAAAAATCGAAACGTTATTATTTATAATCTATCTAATAAATATTCAACAATTCATTAAATTAGAATCATACTATTACTTTTTTCGTCCTTGTATTCCAGAAAACAGTGAAAAATTACAAACATTTTCATATTGATTCAGTCAGATTCACTGATTTTGTTTTGGTGAGTAGTAGAACTTTATTCAAATTTTTCTTCCTCATACAAATAATTTAAGGATATACTCCTATTAAGTAATATTGTTGACCTCACTATAGCGAACAGCTTTTCAAAATTGTCTTGTTTAAATGCTAGAAGTTCTGTCGGAAAACTAAAACATGCAATTATACTTATGAGGCTTTTAAACAAAATAGATAAAATTTCTTTAGTGAGGTCAACAATAATACTTAATAGAAACATTTCCTTACATTATTCTTATGAAAAAAAAGAGATTTTGAATAAAGTTCTATTAACCAAAAAATCAGTCAAATTGACTGAACATAAACTGAGATATTTGAATTTTTTATTGTAAAGATACTGATGGATCACTGTATATGTAATACCATTCTTCCATTAGCAAATTCATATGTTGTTCAAACATCTGATCAATAACGTTCACTATCAACTATATTTTCTTATGGTCTGCGCTTTGTAATGAAAGTATTATTGTCATCTATAGAGAATAATAATAATTTTTCAAGCAAAAAATCAAATAATTGTAATGCCATTCGATATAATATAAAATTGTTCATTGAAATATAAATCGATATGATTGACGGTTTTTGGATATTATTATTTAATGTACTATGTTTTTACTGAAGGATAAACTAGTTTACTAGAAAATGCGAGGCAAAATAAAGATTAGAGTATTTTTCTTTAAAAGTATTTGATATTATTACTTATCTTACTCATTCATATTCATCTTCTGTTTTTCTTCAACTCATAAAACACGAGCTTTAGCAGAATCTCAGTTTTTGTAGAAGTAACCATCGTAAGATGCCTTATTATAAGCGAATTAATGTTGAACAATAAAAAGTTTGAATTAAAACTGTGGTTTGGGAAAAGAGAAAAATGAGAATTTTTTATCACTTATCGATAAAGATTCACCTTAACGACCAGACATTCGTGCTTATTTTTGAATTGAATATATAATAGTCAAAATAAACAGATTTTAATATTTAACTTGTTTTGTTTATGTTATTCATTTAATTTTAACTAAATATACTTCACAGATCATGTCATACGTTGTCTAGAAAACGTCAGATACAGCTTATGTTGAACTAACTATTTTGTGGATACTGATCAACGATATTCAAAAGCTAAAAATTTCTACCTATGTATTTATTATTTGTTTTGCTTTTCATCGTTTATTCTTCAAGTGTAAAATGGCGATTCAAAGTAATGATGTATTGCATGCTCTCTTTGATATTAATATTCAACAAAGTACCAAAGAAAATCTCTAACGTTTTCATGCGGTATTAAATGTTATTCAATTATTAACAGAAGATAAAATCTTACTTTTATTGTGCTTATATATTTAATATTCGTAATCTTATTAATAAATTTTCTGATGGGTAAATTATTTCTATATTTGGAAGTAGAAAAAGAGATAGAATCAAAGTCTTATTATGGTTTTTTTTGTTATTAATTGTTTTCATTACATTCAACTCAAGGGTATTCATGCATGAGAAAAGGGAAGAATGTTTATTTCTGGTTGAAGGTTAAGGAAGACAAATTATTTCTTATGAAACATTGAACTTGCTTGGGTTTCAATTGAAAATATAATGGATGCGAAGTTCCTGTGCCAGCATCAATATGAGATGGTTTATTTCTGACTCATATGAGATCGTTTAAAAGAATTAGCAGATTAGTTCTGTCTTAGATTGAAACTTGATAGTGTGAGTAAAAATAGATTAAGGACGATAGCAGCAGCAAAATGATGTTTTACCTATCACATAGGTAAGATAATATACGATGAATTTTGTTTGAATTCCTCAAAATAAATAACTTTTCTATTACTTGTCTTTAAGCTGACTCAAATCAGAAGATTCATCATTTCTATAAACATTTTTGAACAGAAATTTTTCGTTATTATCCCCTGATGTCATACATTGATAATTGATGACGGTGTCAATTCTTATCATTTGATTCATCTGGAATATATTTTCTATTACTATTATCGTCAGCTGTTTCATCAATAAAGTAATAACTGATATACTTGCAACTAATATCATTGATGAATTATTGTCAAAGTTGATGATGAAAATAACGATGATAATATAATTGCAGTTACATTTTCAGCTAATACAGGTTCACTACAATTGATTGATTTGAGTTTTTGATCCTATTTTAGGTGAATCCTCAGAGTAAGACTGAAATAATCTTATAGATAGAAAAAGTTGTAATTGAGAAAGATTAGCTTAGTTTCACTTGCTGAAAATATTCATATGGTTAAAAAAAAATGCATATTATATCATCATCTTATTGGAAAGTATGCATCAAAGATATTCACGAGGCAAAATTTGCTGTTTTCGACCCGAGCCTATAAACGGTATAGAACGAGTGCAAAGAAGCCTTTGTTCTACACATCCGCATACTTGCTTCCAATACTGGATATTAATAAGAAATATTACAGCTACTACGGAGCTACGGGTCAGAATCCCATGGTACGTCTCACAAGGTTTCTGCATCGAATAGCATCGTTTTCACATTTTTCGTATTCGTTCTATGCCATTTATAGGTTCGGATCAAAAACAGAACATTTTGCCCCGTGAACATCTCTAGTATACACTAAGCTCGATTAGTGCAGAAAAGACATAAGCTACTAAACGGATATACAAATATTTTCAGAGAAACACTTGACAATAAAATTAGATTGTGTTTGGGTTCTCTAAAAACTGCTAAATTCTTTACAATCAATTTATTATTTGTTTTGTCTCATTTTCATTGATCATATGTCAAAAATTTCAGAATTCTGATGAATATAAAAAGACTAATTTCCTAAGGTAAGTTGAGAATAAATCAAAGATGTTCATTGCGTCTGAAAATTTGCCACTGTTCCAATAGACATCTCTAAAATAAATATACAAATGTGATAGAAAAATTTTATTTATATGAAATTCCAACGAATTTTTGATCTGATCAGTTATCTCCGATTGCTGTCTTATACATCATTTTGAAGTATCAAAGTATCGTAACGCGTCAATAACTATCAAATAATGTTAAATTGTATGTATAAACTTGAATACTCAAGAAAGAACCAAATGTTGGGAAAATGTAATCAGGTCTATAAAACTAACACTCCAATAATGTTTTCAATTCTGAGTTAATCATTCTTATCCAAACATCGATAATTTCTCATTAGTGTATATACACTAATTTTTTAATGAACATAATCAATCTGGTTAGGAAAAAGGAGTGAATATGGGATCCGTAAACTTTGAGCTAGGAAGCAGTAGAAAGAAAGCACAGGCGAATAATTCTAACAAAAAAATCATTCGTACTATGCACAGTAGATATTTATTTACAAAAATAAGATTTGCATAGTTATTAACATTTTTAAAAAAGTTAGTATAGTCACGGTTAGCATCATCAATAGTGGATCATGATTGTTTATGTTGTGGTAAATATAGGAAAATAATTATTCAAGATCAGACCATTTTTCAGTTTATTCAATGGTGAACCACATTGTGAAGCAACTAATGATGATTGATAAAAAAACTACGATGAACATCGATATCAATTTTTCTTAATTGAGATGATTAACCGGATTTTAAATAAGAAGAACAGAACATCAAAATCTAACTACACTAAGATGATACACTCAGAACAAGAATAGATTTGTTATCATACTTAGATGAGTATTTAGAGAAGTTTGAACTTGTTAATGTTTGTATTTCTTGAACCAGCAACTGTGTCTGTCGTTCTGTCTGTTCTATCTGTTGCTATATATGACCAGCCTGTTGTACCATTTGTTGTAGTGCTTGTCCATCCAAATCATCATCGTAAATCATACAAGAAGATCAAATAAACTACTGTTCTATACTGAAAAATACTGATTTGATTTATTTCAAGATAGACTAAACGCAACCTTTGTAATAAGAATCATCAATGAGATATTTATAATATTGGTTTTTTGACGTACCTAGCCGATTAGATCAAAGCTGTGTACAATGTCAATTGAACATATTTATTCCATCATTTGTTATCTTTTTTTTCATTCTAAGCAATGATATTCTATTCTTTTTTACCGTCAAAGAGATTCACGTCTTTCACTTTCTATTTTAAAGATTGTGTCTAAATCGCTAAATTTACATTCCCTAAATGCTTCTTTATTTTCTTTTTCTGACTATATTTCAGATAATAGTGCATTACGACATTTGACTTTTATTTTCTCTGTCAATGATAAAAAAGTGAGTACATAATATATATATGTACATTTTATATATCAGGATATTTTACTTGTTCATATTACGTGATCTGTTGGTCGACATTGAAACTAAAGTTATGGAATGATTTTTTTCCGTCGGTAACAATTTTGATAATATAAATCATGTGAAAGAATGTAATTGTTTTAGAGTCATCTCTTTTGCATAAAGTAATTTATGAATTTCTCTATTGCTTTCTAAATTTTTTGTAAATGCCTTTTTCAAAAAAGCAACAAATTTCAGATTGAATGAGTGTCGATGATCAGAATAAACTTAAAAGTTCCATACATACTTTTTTCGAAATGATATGAACATTCTAACAGTAAATTTCACTAATTATTTCTCTCTTTCTATTTCTCAAATGCGCTACAGCCAGTCGATCTGATACCTTTTCGATTCTCTCTATTTTGACTGAAAGTACATATGTCGAATAATATAAACATTGAAAATGACAATATACGAAAGTAAAAATCTTTTTCACTCTCACTCTCATTTTTATTTACAAAATCTTCCATTTTTCTATATTTTTACTTCCGACCAAAGTTGATATTACCCATAAAACTATACACATATTTAAGTATGCTAATAAAAACTGTATATGTATTATGAAGATCGATGAATACAAGATATAACAAACTTTGATTTATCACGAAACAAAATGCTCTTGTTAGATAATGGTAGAACAGATAAAAGATTACTAGATGCCTATGTATTGTAGTATTCTTTGTGCGATTGCATGATAAGTTTGTAGACGCTGTAGCTTCTATCATATTTTTTTTCGTCATTTGTTAGAATAGACGAAGCAGAATTTATTTACATATGATAATCTAAGAAAGTAGTAGTCGCTACATTGAATGATATTGACTTCTGGATTTATACATCGTGTACAATAGAGTTTATTGGAACTTACAAAAAATTCTACAATTACTCTCAAGCATAAAATATTATTTCAATCAAAACAAAAAAAATAGAAGTTTTTGTTTATGAATTAATCGTAATATTTTAAACTTAATTTTATTTTATTGATGTTTGTAAGTTTAGAATTAGCTGTAAATTCTTCATATTTTATGTAATTGTTGATTGATATTACAGATTATGCAGCATTCATTTTCAGATTAAAACTCGCAAAAGATTATAAATCATTAAGACATTTGAGAATGTACTTAAAAATTGGATGAACTCTATGTAAAATAGCCAAGAAAGAATTTTATTCTAGTAAAAATTTAAATTTTTAAAAAATAAAACAAAATCACATTGTAATGATATTTTGAGAAATAAGTATGATGAACTTTTATTATCCTCTTAGATTACTAAAAGGTTTTTATTATACAATATATATACATATTTTAAAAATTTTTTCTTTGTTATCTTATAATGTATAATTCATCAAAATAATCTAATAGAAATAAGTTTATGATATATACCAAATAATTATCGTTTTCTTCGAAATTTTTTAAATGGAATACAACAATTCGATTGTATATCATCTTGATTATTATTCTAAAATAATAAATTTTATCAAATGTATAAATGTAATATGAATAATTACCTGTGATATTTTCATATGTTCAGTATTTGATTTTACACAATGATGAGGAGTTGATGTTGTTGTTTGAACTGATGTTGAAGGCTTTGAAATTAACCACCAAGTTGTATAATATGCTAAATCACTAGGACGATAGTTTATTTTCATAGCCATATTCAACAGAAAAGAAAAAATCTGATCTTTGATCTTAATATTTACGTGTTATAATAAGCTTAGCTGTTTTTCTTCTTCATAAAATCGAAAGAAACCATAAAGTTGGAAAATAAAGCCTCTTGTGTCTATATATATATATATAGAGAGAGAGAGAAAACGATGTCGAATGTCTGTCAAGCGTAATTAAACTAATAATACATTTTTTCCTCGAGAACTATTCATTATTAATATGATAAACTATAAATAACTATACTTGTGTGAAATAAAAATTCATTTTCAAATAATTCTAATATAAAAGAATCTTTAAATTAAAAATATAATTTAACATTAAATGAATTTAGTTTGTCTAACATATGGAAATGTAATATGTCATTTTAATTATTCTTATTCTTTTTTTTCTTAAACAGTAAGTGATAATTGTAATATAAGTCTTCTGAGAAAAAAATCTCATCTGTTAAGAACTTACAAAAATATTTATAATTAATTATTGAAACCAATGTTTTGAAAGCAAAAAAAAGAAGGAAGTTATAACTGAATTTTTTCTTTCAATGCAACCAAGTTTTATTCATTTCAGTTTATTAGTTTTATTCTGTATACCATCAACTATATGTGCTATTTATATTATTTATTATGCTATAAGAGTTTCATCATTTCGTAGAAGATTTCAAAATCAAACATTAATTATTCTTATAGTTATTGTTTTATTTGATATAATTTTTAATATTCCAACAACATTTAGGTATGTTCTAATAAGAGATCAAAAGTTTTAAAGCCATTACTTCAGATTATTCAATTATAACTTGTATTGAATTGCTCAGTAAAACAATTCGTTTTAGTTTACAACATTCAATAGCTAATTTATTTCTGCACTGTTCTTTATTGATTTATATTAGGAACAAAATTATATAATTACAATTAATAGGCGTTAAGTACATCTAATAAGTTATATGATTAAAAGTATACTATTTCATTTTGTTTATTGCATCAATTTTAGGGTTTATAATTTTAATTTGATCTTCCGTATGTGTGGTTAAGTCGTCATATTCGATTGAAAGTAGATTAAACGATTATGTTTCTTTATCGCGGCATTTTTATATTATTTTGATTATTTTTTAACAATCGCAAAATACTAATATTTTGAATCTTGAGAATAGCAGATATTCTCTCAATATCTTTTGAGTTATTACAATTTCATTTATTGTATCGTTTATAAAAGATTATAGTTTATTATGACTAATATTATTTTATTGAATGAGCAAATGACTAAACTGAATTGATTCTTGATACTTTAGTTTTCATATCGAATAAATTATTAAGTTATTGAGTAAACGTAATAGAAATTTCTTGAATTAGATGTGGAAAAATGACTATGTCTTTTACGCTTTAATACTGATAAATTGGTCAAAAAAAATGAGCTCGAAATTTCGAGTTTTCGCAGTCCTAGTGTTTACCACAATTTTCGTTTGAAGTTAAGAGTTCGTGATTTATAGGAATTTGAAAATGGACTTTGAGCTATGCTGAATCATCTAATGACAGTTAGAAGAATCAAAGGCATAGTATAGAGCTGAAATTTACTAAACAAAAGAAGTAGGTCAACTAGAAATTTCGAGGTCACTTTTTTTGACGACCATTAATTAAGTACAATATTTGTTCTTGATGCTATTTGAAACCATAGTTTAACGTTTCTAAAAAAATATTTTTATGCACTGGATTTAATTTGTTCTTATTCATTATTTTAACCTATAATATATAATTAAAAAAGAAACAGTATACAATTAAGTAAATTTACTTGTTTTATTTTCTTTTCTTTATTGATCAATAGTTTTTATGCTCGTGGATATGCTTTATCTCAATCTGAAAGTTTTTGTTATATTTGGCAAACTGGCGATTACATTTTTACTGCAAGTATTCTTTGGTGTAAGGCAATATTTACACTTGAACGATATGTTCTTGTATTTCATCCAAATCGTCTTGGTTCTTATCGACAAAAAATAATTTTTCATTATATACCACTTATATCAATACAATTATATTTAATTCTTTTTTATATATTTACTACTATTTTTTATCAATGTATTTCTGAGGTAAAGTTTAGTGAACTTTTATGTGGTATTCAATGTCTTGATAAAGATGGTAGTTTACCAACATTTAATTGGTTATTTAATATATTATTTCCAGTATTTATTATTATATTTGGATCACTGATTTTACTTATAAGAGTTTTATGGACACGAAGAGAAATGCAAAGAAATTTAAGAAATTGGTCAAAAAATTTAAAAATGATTATACAACTTTTAGGTATTGCTATTCTTTATATAATTGTTTGGTTACCACTTGTAATCACAACATTAATTAAAATGTCTGGAAACACTAATTCTTCTATCGATATCGCTGAAAATTATTTCTACTTTATAGCTTCTCTATGTGAAATGTCTGTACCTATTGTATCTTTATTTCTCTCACCTGAACTTATGCCAAAAATGCATCGACGTCTACAACCGAATACTATTAATATTGCATCAGTAACTGTTAGTCCATATTCAAAATATTGATTATATAAAACAATAATAAAAAAAATACATCAAATATATGAAAAATTCAGTTGAAAAAGACTTGTAAATATTTTTTTTAAACGTTCAAATGATTTATGTTAAATTTATATTATTTCATATTATAGAAAATATTATCATAAATTTTCATTTATAATTGAACGAAATATTTAGTAGATTTTTTGTAAAAGTTATTCTATGTATGTTCTTGCATAAAAAGAGTGTCATCGGATCGGGTCATCTAAAATTTGGCTCATGCCGGGCACTGATCGTGGTATCTATTGAAATAAATCGTCACTTTTATGATACAAAGTCTTAAAGGATAATCAGATATTTCCTTCCATTGGTAAGATTATCGTCAAAAGTATATAGTCGAAAAGGTTGATTTTCCAATATTGTATAACAAATTCAATAGTTTCATATTAATTTTCTCGATTTAATTAGAGATATTTGACATTGTGATATGGCACTTAAAAATTTTCTATTGTGTTATATTATTCATTTTTTTCTATTTTATCTAATCAAATTAATTAATATTCACCTTTAGAAAAAACGGATTAAAAAAAATCTCATGCACATGAAAATTTTCTAATATTTTATATAAAACAAAATCACTTTTATTTCTGTATGTTTATTAATCACATACTAACAAATAATGATTGGCGCCTAGGGTAAGAAATTCTAAGAGAAACACTACAATCATTAACATCAATTGCAAGTATTAAGATCATAAATATGGATTTTCAACAAATTTCCGAATGGTTTCAAAACATAAATGTATTCAATGATGAATTTACTGATACACGTATTCCAGCTGTATTAAGTAATGATGAAAATAAATTATTAGAAGAAAGTATTGAAGCAAAAATGAATGAATTTATATCTATACAATTAAATATTGATGAACATATTGATCGAATACAAATGCTTGAAGATCATCATAAAATAGTTCAAGATGAGCTTAAAATAATACAAGTATTTTAAAATTAATTTTATTTATTATTATATATTTTATTAATAGAGATTATTAGCAGTACGACGAACAGAAGAAACAACTGAACAATCACATGTAAATATTAATACTGCTGAAATACAGCGTATTGAACATTTAATAATAGTTCTAGAAGATGATTTAATAAAATTTACAAAACGAAAAACTGATTTTGAGGTAAATTATATTTGTTTTTTTTTTTTAATATGAATATTTATTTTAGATAGAAATTAATCAATTACAAACACAAATAATGAAGATTAATAATGAAACATTAATTGAAAAAGATAATTTAGAAAAATATATTGATATTATAAAGAAACATGATGATGAAACATTTTGTTTAATGAAATATACTCGACAAGATAATATTCGTATAAAAGTAATAAAAAAAGAAACATTAAAAATGAATATTTTTACATAATAATTATTTTATTTATTGAAAGGAATTAACAGCTCAATTAGAACGTTATTCTGAAAAATTAATCAAATTTAAACGAGCTAATCAAGAAGAAATAATTGAATATTCTAGTCTTGAAAATGAATTAGATAAAATAGCTGATACATTTCGTCGTTCTCATAAACAACGTCAACAACTTATCAAACGTTGGGAAACTATTCTTATTCAAATGCAACGAAAAGATCATGATATTGATATGCTTGGAATGGTAAATAAATTTATTGATAATAAAAAAAAAAGAAAATTTCAAATAAATTTATTTAGGAACTCGTTCAAATTAAATCAAAAGCACGCACGAAAGAACAAGAATTAAATGAACAAAAATTATTTTTTCAACATGAACAAAAAAATAATATGATAACAGAAAATTTTATTGATTTAATGAATAAAAAAATTATGATATTAAAAGCAAAGCAAAAAGCAAATAATGAAAAACAAGAACATTTAGAAACAGATGTAGGATATTTTTTATTTCTTACTCTTCCGTTAGAATAATTAGTCTTATATCTCATGGGGGAACGTAGCCCATTAATCAAATAGTCTTGATTGTGTCCATTTGATTCTTATAAATTAAATATGAATATTCTTTCTTAGATGCTTTCATTAAAAGTTGTTCTTATAAATACACAAAATCAATTACAACGTGAACGTACTTTAATTACTGAACTAAAAACTCATATTAATAAAAAACAACAAGAGTAATAATATTTTTAAATATTCAAATATTAAATTTTTCTTTTTATTATTAAATTAGACTTATAAAATTAAAAAAACATCATGAAGAAATTCTTGAACGAAAATGTTTTATTCTTAATGAAAAATTTTCTATAAATGAAAAATTATCTAAATTTGAAAATTTAATGAAAATTGAAGAAAAATATCAATATAATTTAAATAATCAATATAAAAAATTTTCTGAAAATTTATTTTTATTAAATAATGAATTATTATTAATACGTAAACATGAAAAACAATATGAAATAGATCATCAAGCATATAAAAATCAAATAAATAATAGAAAAAATCAAATAGATAAATTAGATCAACAATTATTAAAACAACAAGAATTAATTTATCATCAAGATTTTCTTAAACAAACAATTGATCGTCGTCTTAATCGATTATTAGGTGAAAAAACAAATGAAAAATATTCCGAATCTGATATTAAAATTCGTGAATTACAAAATGAATATGATAAAAAAAAATTTCAATATGATCAATTACAAAATCAAATAAAAATTCTTAATGAAGAGTTACGAATTACTAAACGTGATTTTAATCAATTAATTCAAGAAAAAAATGATTTAAATGAAAAATTTCTTCAATTTGATCTTTATATAAATTTAAGTGAAAAAATTATTAAAAAATTAAATAATGAAAAAGAAGTAAAATAGATTTTTTCTTTATTTAAAAAAAACAAACATTCATTCATATTATTTTAGGATTATTTAGTAGAAGAAAATTTTCTTAATGTAGAATTGAAACGATTAAAAAATATTCTACATAATTCAAGTGAAATTAATTTAAATTTAGAACAACAACAAATTGAAATACAAAAGGTATTTTATTTATCAGATTAATAACTTCAAACGAAATCTCTTCTGATAAGGATTAAGAATGGAAGAAACTATACAGATATTCTTAGTTCACTTAAATCATAGTGTTATCATTCACCAGCGGAGCAATTCTTTAGATTTATTGATGCTTGTTTTTCACTTTTTGCTATTTTGCAGATTATCTTTAATATATCTTAGATCTTGATGTATATTTGTTAGGAAGAAGGCAACTTTATTTAAATAAAAAGATGAAAACAAAACTGATATAAAACTTTTGATATAGGCAATTAAAGAACGTCGTATGGAGGTACAAGCAAATATTCAATTATTTCGAATACGATTCAATGATGAACGAACTAAAAAAGTTACTATTTCAACTGAACTTGCTATGCGTACTACTAAAATAACTAAATTAAAATATCGATATGAAAGTTTTGCTATAACATTAAATACATGTCAATCAGATGAAGATAATATTTTAGCACAAGCTCAATATGTTATTAAAGTAAATGAATATTTTTATTTTTAATAATATTTGATCGTTTATTAAGTATAGTCTGCTCAAATGAAAGAAAATTTATTAAAACAAGGTGATAAATTAGAAGCACTTGTTTTAAAAGGTGAAAGAGAATTACGAGCTTTAGAAAATACAGTTCAAATTTTAAAATGGAATAATACTGATGTAAAAAAGAATTATGAAAAATTAAATCAATCAAGTATATATAAATAGGAATTATTCAATAATCTATTTAATTATTATTTAGATCCAGATATATATAAAATGGAGGAACTTGAAGAACACTTACGAGCTATTACTGAACAAGTTAGAATTCGTCGAAAATTACTCAAAGATTTTGCTGAAAATAATCATTCAGTAAGATATCTATTTTCTTCAATGGAATAAGATTGTCAAAGAAAATCGAAATTTATTTTTTATTATCAACTCTAGTGAGGATGAAGGTTCTAATAGATGCACTTTAGTTAGAGATAACAAAAGTGTGAAAGGTCATTTTGTTGTTTTTCTGTGAATCGAGAAAAAATCGCAATTAATCATGTGAAGAGTTGAAAGAGTTTGAACGAAGTATGTCGATTGACTCTGGATGAACTAAGTATGTTCATTCGTTATCTAATTTTCCCAACTATTTTTTGGATTATTTTTATTCATTTCAATTACGAGAAAATACAGTATTCAAGATAGTTGAAAGATTTGTTCAAATTAATTTGCTCTTATTCACAAGAAACTATGATAGGAAGCCTTATAATAGCTCTTGTAGACAATCATGCCTCAATTTTTAAGTAATTAATAGATCGTAGATTCAAATCGAAAAAATTTCTGTATATCAAATCATAATTTATTAATTTTTATTTCAAATTAGATATCTCATGCTGAATTGAACATGTTAGAAGAACAAATAGAACGAATAAACATAAATATTGCAGAGAAATATCGTATTCAAGCTAAGCTTGAAGATGAAATTGAACAATATCATGCCAAAATTGATCGAGCTGATCAACTTGTCTGTATTTACAAAAAACTGAAATCTTCTTTTTTCATTTCTTTCTTTTGTTTTGAAAATAGACCAAGCGCTATCAACAGATAATTCAAGAACAAACAAATTTCGAAGATATTAAACAGGATAAATTTGATATCGATGTTCGTCTACAACGTGAAACTAATAAAAAGATTGAACAGCAAATTATATCGCTATGCTCAGCTCTAGATGATGAAAATGTCATTAACATACTTGAACAATTATCAGCTGATCATGGTATTAAAATTACAGTTACTCATTCAAAAAAATCACAAGATAAATTTGAAAAGCAATCCATATCATCATTGTCCAGTATTAATGTTAGTCCAAACGTTGTAAATATTTCTATCGAGAATAGTTCAAGATCAACAACAAGTGAATCAACACGATCATCGAAAAAAAGTACATAAATTAATAAAGCAATGTCTTTCATATTCTTTTATGTAATTAAAAATTTTATAATAATTCTATGTTCTAAACATTTATTATTTTTTTGTTTATTTATGAGTAAGCATATAAACATGAGATTAAATGTAAAATTAATTACTTTTTTATATCTACGTCGAAAAACTATCAGAATACGAAAGTTTCACAAAACTTGTTCAAAAACATTTTAGACTATACATAGAAAAGTCTTTGTGTAGCGTGAAATACGATTAAGACTTAAAAGATGATAGATACTTAGGGCTAGAGATGTGCAGGATCAGCTTCGGTCCTGATTCCGATCCTGATCTCGGTAGCCGGAGCTGGAGTCAAAAAATAAAGCATTATGAGGACTGCGGTCGGAACCAGGACCAAAAACTGATTTCGTGATTTCAACCATTGAAATCAGTTTGTTCCCCCTGGATATTCTTAATTGTCATTTTTTAGATTGAATTATCCGTACATCAAAAATCAATTTATTATGTTCATAATACTGTCATGTAATACAGAAAAAGTACATAACATAGAGAAAGAGGACATAAATGAAAATAAAAACTGTAAGCATCAAATATTAAAAATAAGCAAATCAAAATCATGCACTAGATTGTAAATAATATATTACTAGGAAGACACTATTATAATTCCAAGTAGTATATGTAATGACTACTATACGAAATGAAAGCTTCTGAAAAATAGGATTTAAGGATATAACTGATCATTCAAAAGATGAGTCTGAGCTATGTAATTATGAGAAGTTTCAAATTATATCGATATATTTAGACTCTTCTGTAGCTAAACAATCACTAGATGAAAGGAATGGTTTGCTAAAGAGGCATTGGATAGCTGGAAATTGTCACAATATTGTCTCCCTACTATTCATAGAAACTGTAGGGATATATGAATTATTTGTCGTATGTTTAAATGAATTTTTATCCTTTTTAATATCATCTGGGCATTCTTTATTAGAGGTCTTATGAAGCCTCAATGAATAAAAAGTATGTAAAGTGATGACTTTGATCACGTAGTTAACCATTCTAGAGCAACAATTTTTGGGGTAAAATCGTGTCTGATACACAAGCAATAAACGTGCACAAAGGTACTCATTAATCTGATTGCGTCTCAATCTGACTGAAAAAATATTTGAGATACGTCTGAATGCAATTAGTATACAAAATGTTTTTAAAGGCGTGAAATGGTTTTCAGAAACTTGTTGATATTCGGTTAATTTTGTTTTCTACTTGTGTTTAAACACTTTGTATAGAAAACGTACGTCTAGACATATTTCGGAATTTTTTCGAACCGTATATAAACGCGTCTCATATCACTCCATGTTTGAACGCTTTCATTCAAATTCTTGTTAAACTCATATAAACATGATTTCAACATAACGCGCGTTGCAGAGAAAAACTGCGTTGAAACACGTTTCATATTAAAAACGCGTTTAAATGTGTTGTGAAACCACATTTCTACACTTCCATTTTGCGTTTTGTGCTTACATTCCAGATAGTGGGAAAAATGCTCTTTTGTTGCCTAAACAGCACTTCACGCTACAGCATTTAAAGGGTGATTTGTTGGCCAAAATACTCGTTTATCACAAAAAATGATTTTGATTATGACCAATAAAAATAGCTTTTTGTCTATTAAATGGTAAATAATAACTGTGATAAATACTGATTCAATTAACCATCGCTGTTATGAATTTGTTCTACATAAAATAAGAAAAGAAATTCATTATATACTAAAAAACAATTTTATTCGCAATGTTAAACATTAATTGATTGAATAGAAAACTTGTCTATTTTGAAAATAAACGGTACATATATGAGGCAAGCTGTTTTTTTTGGTAAATTATAGAATTTTTTCGACTACATTTCGTACAGTATTTTATTTCTTAATAGAAAGTATGGTGTGATGTAAACATGAAATACAACTAATCGTCATTCGTTATTCTCCACATATTAATAATATAAACTTGTATCTGACTGAAAATGTATTTTTATTCATTTAGCAGTTTTCTAAAAACCAATCATTGATATTCTCATACCAAATACGTTGTTTATTTGTATTTAAACGATAACATAATTCACAAAATCTATATGGATCAACATCTTTTGCTTCATAATAAACATCATAATAACGTCTCCATGCATGATATTTTCCATATATAGTTCGATTTGTACCAATTAAATTTAATGCTTTAGCTAAATCTTTATCTGAGTCATAATCATCAATATGAATAAATGAATGAGATGGAGCAATACGTGCAAAATTTTCTCGTTCAGGTCCACCTACGATTGGTATAGCACCAACAGAAAGTGTACGCCAAAATTTTTCTGTTATATAATCTGTACATGTTTGTGATTCAAAAGCAAGATAAAATTTTGACGTAGTTAAATAAAGTTTTTCACAAGATGATTGACGTTTACATTTTTCTTCAGTTTTAGCACGTGCATTAAGAGATAAAGATTGATTAGATGGAATACATTTACCAAAAGCGACAATTGGATAATGTTGTCGAAATGAACGAAATCTTTTAAGACGTTTTTGAGGCCGACAATTGGATACAAACCTGAAACAAGAAATTAATATTAATACAGATGTTAAACTAGCAAATAGATAGTCTAATTTATATTTACTATTCACATCAAATCTTCATTATTTACTAATTTCTTAACATTTGAACTCTGTTTAACATTGAATGATAACAATAAAAACTGTCAATACGTATGAAACAAAGTAACTATTATTCCATATGCTGAGGCCAAAATCTTTATTGATAAAACTTGCCTTTCTCAAGTTTTTTAAGAACGGTTCGACTAAAAGTTTTGGCACTTTCACGATACATAGAGTGAGGGTGTGTATTTTTTTTCTTTGAAAAATTATTATTTTCTTCGCCTAGGTATGAAAGACAAGAGCAGAAAAAACTTTGATTTTCTATATTTTTATTCAATTTATTTTGTAATTTTTTTTTCGAATTTTTATGTATAAGTACACCGGTTTGTCAGCTTTCAAAATATGCTCAATACACACAAGGTATTTAAAAGTATATATACATGCGAACCATAAAATAGGACAAATTTTAGCTTGAAAAAGAGAAAAAATGCTCTTTAGAAGAGACATTGAAATTCTTGAATCCAACAAAAAACGGTTGTTTTTGTATAAAAATATGCTATATGTAGTATAATACAAGGGAATTTCTCAAATTAGTACATAGTCTTGTAATTGGGTTGATCAACTTCTGTTCGAATACAGTCTTCTATTCTGGAAAGTTTACCCAATAATTTTATAGTCCAATTTTATTTTTCAATGATCAGCACTAGTAGCGATATCGTATTTCATAGTTTAATCCCTCAGGAATTGCGCTAACAGCGTTTTATTAGAAACTTTTTATTTATTATTCAATAATAATCTAAATTCATAATACTTTACCAAACTGCTTGATTATATCTTTTATTAAATTGTTCATCGATCCATGAATCTAATTGTTGAGTAGACCATACTTTTTTTTTAACAATTGTTATTCCATAAGCACCTAATGATGCTTCAGCACTCATTCGATATGTTATAGTCCAATTAAATTTACATTGATTAATATTTGGTGAATTTTCATTTGATTCATCATGCCATAAAAGCCAAATTTGTTCCGAATTTCTTTTTAATTTTTCAAGTTTTTTCAGATCTAAATCTCGTTTATGCATTAAAAGTACATCAGCATCTTTTTCATGTTTTAGATCACATGTATATTCACTAAATTAAGATACAATAACGAATTAAATATTTTTAAATAATAAATCAAACATACCAATTTGTAAAAGGACATGTTTTACCAAAAATATTTTCTTTTGAATGTGAACAAAAACGTGGACGTCCAAAGACATGTGTATATTCAAGTATTAAATAAGAATTTGATGATGATAATTTTTTTTTATTTATTAATGGTAATACAACTTTTTGTTTGTTATTTATTGATTCTATATCATCAATTGCTTTTAATTCATCCTTTTTTGTAAAATAATATAAAATACTTGTATTATAATTATTATCATGGAAAACATCTATTGGATATACAACATCAGTGTATAATGTGTCGAAATTTTCTTGATATTTTTTAGAAGAAAATATAAATGACTTTAAATTTATTTGAGTAAATGAAATTAAAATTAAAAAAAATATAAGTCCGAATAAACACCATTTAAAATGTATTAAATAATGACGATAAGTGAGATTCGCTGATTGTTTTTTATGAATACGTTTATTCATTTTTTTTTTTTTTGAGTTTATTTATATAAAGATATTACAATATTTTTGTAACATTTCAGTACAGTTAAATAAATATTTAATGTATAATATGTTGTTATATTGATACTGAAAGAAATAAAAAACTAAAGAACTAAAATAAAATATGAATATGTTTAGATCCTTTGACAAATAATGACTCATATTTCAGTTATGTAATATGTCTGAAAAGGGCAATATAAAATTCAAATGTCTGGGAGAAGAAAAATGAATATTATCAGTTTAGTAATTGAGATTCAAAATAGAAAAACTAAATTGAGATTAATATATACTCTTTTACCTTTTCATGAACGTATATTGTAAGAAGAAAAAAGAACTAATAAAAAAAGCATCATCTATTTACTACAGATAAGACTAGATAAGGCTCTTTCATCGTTAAACAGAAGACACATATGGAAAGTGTAAACAGATATTCTAGCAATAACAATTATTATTATTTTTATAGGTTTATATACAACAGTATATGCATTGAAAACATCGAAAGAATGAATAATGATGAGTTTGATAAAAAAAAGTGAAAATATATATATATTGTTGATGAAAACTAACTACAAAATAGTAATGCACTATTATATTCAAAATAGCGATCTGTCTTGTATTCTTTCAGAATTTATTTATTCAAGATTTTTCTGTAAATTCCAATAAATATTTTGAGTATGTGGATGAAGACGATAGTAAGTACATAAATGAGGATGAGAGCGAACTCTTCAAATACAATTAAAATGTATCACATCCTATTAATATAAAACTCGTAAAATAATATCAATCCCAGTAATTCCTCAATTGTTTGATAGTGATATTTTAAATTTTCGATGTTTTATATAAGCAAAATTTATTTTTCGACCTTTTCGTATCCATCCAATAGTAATAGTATTAGAAAAAAAATTATTTTTAATGTCATTCTCGATAAATTTTATTGAATTCCTTACTAGTGATAATACTTTTTTTATATGTATAAAAAAACTATCCTAACAACTAATTTTTTTTCTATTGCGTTCTAGAAAATGGAAACTGTAAAAACTAATAAATAAATTTTATTTCATTAGTACATTTTTCTTGAAATATAATTTCAATGGATTTAAAACCTAATAATTATATAATTTTAAAGAGAAAGTATTGTTTTTTTGTGTTATTATAGGTAGGTGGAATGTAGGACTATAATACATACCACTTAAATGTCGCTGGTGAAAAATCGAGCACCAACCAACATCGATGAATGCTTTTTTTTTTCTTGATGGGTTGTGCCTTCGTTGAATTTTTTTTTCTTCCTTTCTTTCCTTCGTGCAAGATTATTTACGTACGAACACTGAACTTAATCAGTTTTTTTTCATATAGTCCGACAACTGTCGTCTGTTTTTCGCTTGTGTTCTGCTCATTTCTATTTTTTTTTTCTTTTTTCTTTCTTTCAATAATAAGTATCAGCCTCTTCACATCGAATCTGAGAATTGGGCAAAATTGGCATTTTTTTTTCTTCGTCGTTATTTCATTTGTATACAAAAGCCATATATGTATAAATAAATGGATCAACAATATTTCAAGAAAAAAAATTTGAATCAATAAAATAAAATTATAAACGAGATTCTTATTTTCTTTTTCTTACGAATGTATATGAATAAACATCAACAAAACACAATCACTAAATTTCTATATATGAGTTTTGATAAATATTTGTTCGAAGAAAAAAAAATTATACATGAATGTTCGGCACGTATATATAAAGCGATATATTTATTGTTTATATCATGAGATTATCTCGTTTCATGAGTTCTTGTTTCTTCTTTCTTAGATTTATTTTGTTGATGAAGAGTTTTTGATGTTGTTTGATCATCATCTTCTGTATCACTCTTACCACTATGATTACCACCAGTAAGCATAAATGGTGATTGTGAACGATGAAGTAAATGTAAAACACCTGTTTTTTCAAATAAACCAATAAAATTATGTATATATTCTTTACTTCGATCTTCCCAACGTTCCATAAATGTTTTTGATTCTTCTTCATATGTACGAAATTTTGATTTAACTGTATCTATTTTTGATTGAAATTCTAATTGATTTTTTTTAATAAAACCAACATTTAAATCTTGTGCAGAATAACCACGAGCTAAATTTCGTCGAACATACATATCATAATCACGAACAAGACGACAAATTATATCAGATGTTGATACACCTTCTGTACGTTGAGTTGCAACAAACATACCACGAGCCTTTAAAAAAAAAACAAAAGAAATGTATTTTAGAAAAGACTTATATAATATTTTTCAAGGTCTGAATTTTAGCTTTTCTTTTGTATTTGACACAAATTATCATGATCGTGATCACTAACAGTTTTAATAAAAAACCAACAATTTAAATTTGTTTTCATAACTTATTGAAATTACATTGACTTGGATTATTAAAGTGTAGAATTCAGTAGTTCTTAGAATTATCCGGAACCGGAACCATAGTATCAGTTCCGGTTTAGAATAATGAAAAAATGAGAAACAAAAAGATTCCGGTTCGTTGTCCAAAATATAATGTCAAACCGGAATCGTGTCATCATCAAACATCTCTTAAATTTTGAACCTTTATCTGTTGAGATTATAAACGATAGTTTTACAAAATTTCTAAAAGCTAATTCCAATTGATTTGAACTCTATCATAATGAATTCATTTCTAAATCTTTTATTTTAATTGAATATATCAAAAATTCATATAAACATGTCTTACTTATCTTTATTTAACTTACTTTGATATGTTGATAAATATCATCACTTCCTTCAGCTCCATATGGAATTTCATCATGTGCAACAAAATCAATTTTATTTTGTGTTAAAAATTCATCATCAAGAACCCATGGTGCATCAATAACAACTTCATCAACATAACGACAATGACGTACACTTTCATAACGTTCAGCTTCATCCATAACTGTTTTACCTTTTTTACTATGTGTTAAATCATCATTACAAACACCAACAAGAAGATAAACATTTTTAAAAATATTTTTTGCTTGCATTAATTGACGTGCATGACCAGCATGAAATAAATCATAAATACCTAAAAATTTTTTTATTATTATTGTAAATAGATCATATTATAATTAATAATAAAATTTATATATATATATACCATCAGCATAAATACGAATTTTTCGTGGTGCTGTACCATTTTTTGCCATATCTAATGTGATTTTTACTGAATAATCACAATTTTCACGTTCTGTTATAGCTTTTTCTTCAGAAGATAATGGTGCTGGACCTAAATTTAGGTCAATATTAATACCAATATCTTTACTAAATTGCATTGAACGTTTTTCATTTGTTCCAGTATTAGCTTTTTTTTTTGATTCTGTTGATGATTCTTCCTTAGTTGAAGATTCATTTGTTGCTGGACTATTCTCTGCTGATGCATCATGCCATTCATCAATACCTGAAGCACCAGGTGTCGTTGGTGCTGATTTATTATCCATATAATCTTTAATATAAAATTAAATCAATATTGTTATTTATTTGAAGGAATAACAGAAAAATAAGATTGGAATGAAAAAAAGTAAATGCTAATATTAAATTACATGGAACAGTTAATGCATGCAATTGGATCTGTCAAAATTTATAATTGAAAATAAAAAATAATAATTTTTTCGTTTCAATTTTAATTTAAACGACGAAAATAAGTAGATGAAAAAAAACAAGATTTTATTAAATAGATGGCAGTAGTTTAATGAAGTGTGAAAAATAATTTAATTATATTATAGTTGTTTGATTTTATCATTGTTTTTTCTTTGTATGAAAAAATTAAATTGATATATAAATTAAATTTAAACAGAGGTCTGCTCGTAAAATAATGGTCGCTATTGTATTTGATGTGTATGCTATCGTCCATAATCCATAGATGATGAATCATCGAGTTTTCCATTTGTTCGACGCAGTTGCTTTTTTTTCTTTTCCTGTTCTTTGAAAAGAAAAAGAAGAAGAGAGAGTTCAATACAATTTTGATTGAATGCCGATCTGTCCACAATAGAGTTCATTCATTCGATATGATCGCGATGTGACACTTCCTTTCGTTGATCACCATGTACACACTAAATAAATATGAGATGTAACGTAGGCGTGTGTACGTGATGAATGGTGTCGTTGACGACTTATTTGACACTTGTCTGCCTATTTTACAACAAACTTCACACTGATATATTTAAATCTATATTTGCACCTATTTCATCATATTCTGTTTTTTTTTAGAATTCATTTGATTATATTCATCACTTAAATAATGTCCAAATTTCACGGTAACAATAACAATCCACCACCGCCAAAAACAGATGTAAGATTATATCTAAATCATATGGAAGCAATTTTCAGTCGCTAAGATTGATCTATTAGTATAATACTATAGTTTTTCCTTTTCTACATTGACAGAACGAAAAGTAATAGGAGGAAAATAAGAATGATGAACATTGTAAGATAGAATGGAAAAAGGAAAAAAAAA
>JAJEKB010000758.1:8739-47381 GCA_022393335.1 Macrotrachela quadricornifera | reverse complement strand
AAAGAAAAAAAAAATCGTTGATGGATGAATCTAATATTTCAATCATAAAAACAACAATAAATTCTTCGGCTATTACAAAAGCAAAAATTCTTATTCCTTTGATGAATATTATATCGACATCATCGGAAAAAAAAGATAAAACCGGAATTGGCTATACTCATAAATTATTCGGATTCAGAGCTTCCCCCCTGTTTCATGTATCGATTTCTATATTTAGTACAAATCATTTTGGGATGAAAGAATGAATTATCTACATATATATATATATATATTTCTTTTTTTTTCTAAAATAGCCATCACAACAACGTGTATTAATCAAAGGTGGTCGAGTAGTTAATGATGATGTTACAACACTTGCTGATGTTTTTATTGAAGACAATACGATTAAGTATGCTTTTGATTTAGTTATTTTATTTACTAAATTACTCTTTTCTTATAGACAAATTGGTCTTAATCTTGTAGTTCCAAAAGAAACAAAAATTATTGATGCTACAGGCAAACTTGTTATGCCAGGTATTTATTACATGAAGATATTTTTTAATAAGAAAATTTCGATTTTTATTTTGTTTAGGTGGTATTGATACACATACTCATTTTGAATTGCCTTTTATGGGTACAAAGTCAGTTGATGATTTTCATACTGGTACTAGAGCAGCTATTGCTGGTGGAACAACAACTATACGTATGTAAAAAGAAAAATAGAGAAATTTAAAAACGTATTGTTTTTTCATCTGTTAATTCGTTTAAATTGACTGAAGAATTTAAAGTTTGTTGTTGTAATTCGAGAAGTGCTAAACGTCTAGGTGATGCTAAAAGTGTTGTATTATGATGATAATCATTAGTAATAAATGATATTTCGGAATTTGATCGAAAATCTTTATTAATAATCATTGAATGCAGAAAATTATCTTGTTTTAATATAAAATTATTTTGATGATAACGTTTATAACAATAAATGATTGATAATATTAATAAAATAAATAATAATATTGTACCAATTGTAGTACCAATAATGATAAATATAATATTGCTCATAGCATATCTAATAAAAAAAAGAAAAATGAATTATTTGACGAAATAAATACTAAAAAATACATTAGTTTTTCGTCTTTTTTATGAGTTCGATTACGATGTGTGAAATAATAATATAAACTTGTTGTCTTTCGTTAGTAATAGTGAAATTGTTAATATTAAAATATGTTTTCATGCTTACCTGACCTGTCGAAATAACTTCCTATGTTCAATAAATATACATATAGAAAGAATCTTTTTTTATCATCTAATAATTGATAATGATGATGATGATGATATCATGAAATAAAACGATAGATCATAAAAGATATTTATCATTTATCATACATACAATCAATAAAGATACAAATGAAAAAAAATAAAAATAAAACATGTTATTTCTAAAGATTATATATAGAATGATTGTATTATTTATTGATATTAAATGAATAATTCAAAAATTTTTAGATAAAATATTTGAATTTTCTTTTTCTTTCGCAGATATTTAGGGATAAAAAGAAAAGAAAAACAAAGACAGTATATTTTATCAGATAAATTGATATATAAACAAAACTTTCAACTTTTAGTTTGAGTTTCTATTAGTATATCACGTCATTAGAAAAGCTTCTCACTATTCGAGAAAAAAATTTTTAACATTTCTCAAATATCTACAAGAGAACGAAAAAAAGTACAAATATTTTTTGTCAAAAAAACATTCTGAATCATTCATTACTAATTAATATGAATATTAATATATAAAACTTTCTATTTCTAGTTGATTTTGTTATTCCGGCAAAAGATCAATCACTTCTTGAAGCATATAAACAATGGCGTGAACGAGCTGATGCTAAAGTTTGTTGTGATTATGGTTTACATGCTGCTATAACAACTTGGAGTGAACAAGTTGCTAAAGATATGGAAACACTTACGAAAGAAAAAGGTTTTTAATTTACAAAAAAAAACATAAACTAAATAGTTTAATTAAAATATATTATTTAAGGCATTAATTCATTTAAAGTATTCATGGCTTATAAAGGTGTTTTTATGTTACAAGATGATGAAATATTTCAAGTATTTGCTAAATGTCGTGAACTTGGTGCTATTGCTATGGTACATGCTGAAAATGGTTCAGTAATTACAGAATTAGAAAAAGAAATGTCAACATTAGGTATAACGGGACCTGAAGGTCATCTTCTTAGTCGACCAGAAAAAGTAAAAATCAAAAAATAAATATAATAATAATAATATTTATCTATAGTCAGTGTATTATGAATAAATTTATTTATTTTAGCTTGAAGCTGAAGCTACAAATCGAGCTATTACTATTGCTGAACAAACTCGGTAAAATTCTTTCTTTTTGTTTTAAATAAAATTATAGTTTATTATTATTTTATTTCAAGTTGTCCACTTTACGTTGTACATGTAATGAGTAAAACAGCAGCTGATAAAGTAACTGAAGCTCGATTAAAAGGTAAATAAATTTTATATAATTATCTATTAATGTTTTATTTTTAATTAGGTCAAGTTGTATTTGGTGAACCTATTGCAGCAAGTTTAGGATCTGATGGTTCACAATATTTTAATAAATGTTGGCGTCATGCAGCTGCTCATGTTATGTCACCACCTTTACGTGATGATGCAACAACAGGTCCTTATCTTATGGATCTTTTAGCTAAGTAAGATAAAAAATATATTTGAATTATTTAATTATTATTAATTTTTTCTAGTGGTACATTATCAGCAACTGGTACTGATCATTGTACATTTAATGCAAATCAAAAGGCACTTGGTAAAGATGACTTTCGCAAAGTAATACTTAGTTTTTATTTTTATTTTTGTATTTTAAATTTATGTTTTTATTAGATTCCAAATGGTGTAAATGGTGTTGAAGATCGTTTAGCAGTTATATGGACTAAAGGTGTTGAAACAGGAAAACTTGATATGAATCAATTTGTTGCTGTAACAAGTGCTAATGCAGCACGTATATTTAATATTTATCCTAAAAAAGGTCGAATAGCTGTTGGTTCTGATGCTGATTGTATTATTTGGGATCCTGAAGCAACAAAAACAATATCAGCTTCAACTCATCATCAAGCATGTGATTTTAATATTTTTGAAGGTTTTCAATGTCATGGATTACCAATACTTACTATTGTTGCTGGTAAAATTGTTTATGAAAATGGACAAGTTTGTATAGAAATTATGTATATGTTTATATTTCAATAAATATATATTTTAGTTAAATATTACACAAGGTTCAGGTAAATATCTTGAAAGTCCATGTTTTGCTGAATATGTTTATCAAAAATTACATAAACGTGAACAACTTCGTGAACAAGTAAAACAAAAATAAAAATAAAAAAAAAGTTATTGAAATTTATTTAGCAAATAAAAGAACAAAAAATTGAACGTGAACCATATACAGGTGAAGTAATTGATTTAAGTAAAGCTGCTTTAGAGAATGACTCAAAAACAAATCCAAAAGGACAAGCAAGTAATAATAGTGGTGAGCCTACTATCTCTGCTGCTGCTGCTGCTGCCTTTCATAATCGACCAGCAACGCGCGCTGGTCCGTATGGAAAATGTTCATTTTTCATACGGATTTTAATTTGTGTTTCTTTTTTTTTTAATATTTAAGGCGGACGAAATTTATTAGATTCAAGTTTTACATTATCAGGTAAAATTAAATTTTAAATGAAAATTAATATAATAAAGAAAATTTTCAAGGTGATCAATGGGATGATAAAAGTCAACGAAAAACAACTCGTATTCAACAACCACCAGGTGGACAATCAAAAGGTAGAAGAAATGTATCTATTTAGTCTCGTATTAAATTATTTAATATTATTTTAGGATTATGGTGAGAATTTTGCAATATGGCAAATTTCTCATTTTTATATTATGTTCTTGTATTTTGCAAGATAATTAAATTATCGAGTTCTTCTGTTTTATTTAGTATGAAAATTATAATGAAAAAAATAAGTATTGGAATTAATCGAGTTTATTTATCATATCTTTTCTAGTTATTCACATATTTTTTTTTCAGTAGAATTAATAAGTCAAATACTTGTATTTGTACTTGTAGGTTTTGTGTTTCTTTTCAGTATTTTATCAGCATTCCTTTTTTTTTTTTCTATTTGATGATGTATTATTTTTTTTCTTAATTGTATTACTACGCACTTCTCGTAATTTTCTTTTTTTTTTTTGTTGCTTTACAAAATATGTTGATTTCGCTTCATTTGATTTATACTTTTCTGAAATAAATGAAATTTGAGAATTATGATGATGATAAATAAATTTATTGAATTATTTATCTTTCGTTAATTGAAATAAAAATATCTTATTTTGTGATTATATTTAGTAATTTAAAAATGTAAAGAATAGTGTTAAAATGTTAAACATTTTCTTGTTAGAAAATATATTGCATAATGAATCGATTGCATCAATTTCAAGTATACTTTTATATTATTATGTAAATGGAAGAACCTGCTGTTTTATTATTACATCATTTATAATAAATAATATATTTATCATATATGTGTCACAAAAGTTGGTTAAATAATCATTAAAGAATTCTTATTCTATATCAGTTTTTTTATCTGTGATAATAAAAAATTTTAATTAAAATTAATCAAAACTAAAATAAAAAGCTGTTAATTAATTTGTGTATTGTATGAAATAATGTGTAATTTTATGTTTTAGCACATAGAAAATTATCTATTGAACAAAAAAAACGTGCTGTCGTTGAGGTACAACAGTTTATTTAAGACGACGATAAACATACCACTTATGACGAACAGCATGAATTAATGATGTACAATCATAAAATTGAGTATGAAGCAACAAGTGTAAAGAATTGATATTGTTAAATGTATGATTGTCAAAGCAAGATGTTGCTTGTGAATGACAACTATTATTCTTATTAGAATTTACATCACGTTTGACAAACAACAGTTTGATTTTATTTGTCATGCATAATAAAATAACGAAGAAAGAATATATTTAATTACAAAATCATTTTTACGATAATAGTAATTAGCAATCGTAGTAGTTTGTTCTAGATATATGTTCTTCTGATGACAGATATAAATTATTAGAAATAAACAATGTTCGACCTTTATATTAATCAAACTATACATTTAGTATCAGTTTTTTTTTCTACTTATGATTATGCTATGTAGGAATTCTGTGAGAGTTACATCATTACAAAATATCAACTCTGTAATTATTTTATAAATATATTCTAAGAATAAACTGTGAAATAATTCGAAAAACAATGATGCGACAAATTGTTGAACAATTAAAAAAAATAATTACCAATTATACGATGAGATTAGATGAATATTAATTTGCTTGTATAAATATAGGCATATAATCAGTACATCTTTCTTTATTCAACTCAATTATGTGAGATTATGTATTATTCTACTGATATATTCATCTGCTTCCCATTGTGCAGAGTTCCAGAGAACAGAATGTATCTATCTGATTTCAATGTGCAATTAATCCGCATAATCTGTGTTGTTAAACATCTGTTAAAAATCAGATTTTTTTTCTTGATACAAGTCTTTATATAAATTTTTCGTTGGTTAACTATCAATATATATCGACCTTGAACATTGTAGATCTTAATCAAATGACGTATTTTTTCACAGGAAGAAAATGATTTTGATATCAGTCAATTTTGGAAAGAATATTTGGATTTGTAGAAAATTTTGTATTAATTCATTTGATAAACAAGTGCTGACTAAGAGAAGAAAAATGAAGCAAAAACAAACACTATAATTCTTTTCGGACGATTAGGCACATACTACAATAATATCAAACTAACTATCATCATTGATGCTGATAATTGCGAGAATATACGGTTCAGAGTGAGTTAAATAGATTATTTATTTAGCAACAGTTTATAGTCATCTTTCTTGTTGTATACAACATCTATGTTTTTGTAAGAAGTTGCCGAATTGGGATGATTTTGAGAAAGAGTTTTTTGGTAGATTCATGTGTTTTTCATAATATGAAAGTACTTTTGAATAATCACCCATGTTGTAATACACTAAACCAATATTCTCGAGAGAAATAACTAAATGAGGATGATTTTGAGGAAGAATTTTTTGTCGTATTTCAAATGCTTTCTCATAATATGAAAGTGCTTTCGAATAATTACCCATTTTGTTATAAACAGAACCATAACATGTATAAGAAGTAGCCAAATCAGGAAGATTTTGAGGAAGATTTTTTTGTTGAATTTCAAGTGCTTTCGAATAATATGAAAGTGCTTGTGAATAATCACCCTTTTTTTCATAAACAGAACCATGGCATGTATAAGAAGTTGCCAAATCAGGATGATTTTGAGGAAGAGTTGCTTGGTAGATTTCAAGTGCTTTTTCATGGGATGAAAGTGCTTTCGAATAATTACCCACTTTGTTACAAACAGAACCATGACATGCATAAGAAGTAGCTAAATCAGGATGATTTTGAGAAAGATTTTTTTGTTGAATTTCAAGTACTTTCTCATAATATGAAAGTGCTTGTGAATAATCACCTATTTTTTCATAAACAGAACCATGACATGCGTAAGAAGTTGCCAACTGAGGATGATTTTGAGGAAGAATTTCGTGTCGTATTTCAAGTGCTTTTCCATGAAATGAAAGTGCTTGTGAATAATCACCCATTTTGTCATAAACACAACCAATATTTCCGTAAGAAGTAGCCAAATCTGGATGATTTTGAGGTAGAGTTTTTTGCCGTATTTCAAGTGCCTGCTCATAATATGAAAGTGCCTTTGAATAATCACCCATTTTTTCATAAACAGAACCAATATTTCCGTAACCAGTGGCCAAATCAGGTTGATTTTGAGGAAGAATTTTTTGATCAATTTCAAGTGTTTTTTCATAATATGAAAGTGCTTGTGAATAATCGCCCATGCTGTCATATGCAGCACCTATATTATTGTAAGAAGTAGCCAAATCAGGATGACTTTGAGGAAGAGTTTTTTCTTGTATTTCAAGTGCTTTCTCATAATATGAAAGTGCTTTTGAATAACTACCCATGTTGTTACATACAGTACCTATATTATTGTAAGAAGTAGCCAAATCAGGATGATTTTGAGATAGAGTTTTTTCTTGTATTTCAAGTGCTTTTTCATAATATGAAAGTGCTTTTGAATAATCACCCATGTTGTCATATATCAAACCAATATTACTGTAGCATTCAGCCAAATGAGGACGATTTTGAGGAAGAGTTTTTTGGTTGATTTCGTGCGCTTTTTCATAATATGAAAGTGCTTGTAAATAATTGCCCATACTGTGATATGCCCCACCTATATTATTGTAAGACACCGCTAAATCAGAATGTGTAGGAGAAAGAATCTTTTCACGGATTTGAATGGACTTTTCACAGTATGTAATTGCTTGTGTATATTGTCCTTGACCATTCTTGACTTTTCCGAGCATATCAAAAGTATTTGCTTCCTCAAGTTCATTAGATTTTTGATCAAGCACAGATTCAAACACCTCTTGAGCTTTATTAAACTGTCCAACTTTATATAATAAAGTACCCATACGATGCCATCCTTTCAGATGCGGATATGTGTCTTTGCGTATTTGTTCAGTTAAACTATATAAATTCGGATCATTATCACTTGTTAGTGTTAATTTCACTTTCCAGAGACGATTGTTGTTGTTGTCGATTTGTTTTATATCTTTAATTCGAAATACAGAATGCATGGAGAAGAGAATTTCTTCTTCATCTTGAAAGCGACTGACATCACGAACATTAGCGAAAGATGCAGACGGTATCGACGGATCTATAGTTATTTGGAAGAGAATGCCTATTAGATCAGGATTATGTGTATTACTCTCAGCAAAACTAAGAGATACTTCTCGATTTGTACTGGTCGATAAAAAATTATTAAAAGATAATAAACCACCTTTTGTGTTGATTAGTTTATCAAAATCTTTTTGTGGAAGACCTTGACCACGATATACGATAAGTTCGTTAGCATGCGTATGACCAATATATTGTTCGGAGTGAAGTTTTTCAATGTCTTTATGAAGATCTTTAATGAAGAAGCCCATATTCACAATTAGGTCTATTTCCATCGTTCTTAAAGCACGATTTAACATTGAATAAAGAAAACATGGGTAAGTATACCACCAGATTGGCAGATGTTTGCGATATTCGCGATCAAGTTTATCAATAATTTCTAATTCGCTTGTATTACTAGCGAATTGTTCGCGGCAGTAAGTAATGAATTCTTGAATGTGTTGTTGATCAAAATCAATTGTTAAAAGAATTTCCTTTAGTAACTGAGTATACATAAAGGATTGATCGAGTTGATCAAGATTATTATTTTTTTTTGCATCATCTTTCGTAACTTCAAAGCCTATTGGTATGGTGTTTTTATCACACTCATAGGTGGCTTGTTTTAGTACTTCACAGATTGGTTTAATGTCTGTGAAGACACCTTTCACCTTTGCCAAATTTTTCATCCATCGTTCTTGGGGAGCTTTGTTTCCACAAAAAATATAGATCCTACTGACCTGTGGCATTTCATGAACAATGGGCACTGTTGTTTGTCCAAGTGTGTCCGACGAAATCATAAGTATTTTTTCTTCTTTAATGTCACTGATAAAATTAATACATTCATCTGCAGTAGTGAATATATGTACGGTGTTGATAACTTCTCGTAATTCAGGTATTGTATTGATATAATCGGCATTTTTAGCTTCATCAATATTGCTGTCGAGCCAGACTAGTATGAAATTTTCAACGGTACGACTATTTGTGCGTTGTAATGGTCTTGTGCTTGTATTGGTGTTTTTAGCTGGACTGTGCATTTCTTTGGTCTTCTTGCTATCAATGAAATCACCAATTATTTGCTTCGATTTGTCCATATTATTCATTCTATTAAAAGAATACTTTTTACATTGTATGTATCATCGAATTGAAATAGTTGTTAAAGTTTAAAGAAAATGATTGAGGTTTTTTTAGATTTTTTTCTTCGTTATTACCTATTAAAACACAGTATTGGTTTTGTACCGAATGCTTTGCTATTAAAAGGTTGTTGTTTTTTCGTATTACGAAATATCACTTTACTCTCATCTTTTATTTATTGTCATGCTCCATTAATCAAGGAATATTTTTTTTTCTAATTACCTTATAAAAAAATAAGCATGTATCACATGACATATTACATACACGCATTTTTTTCTTTCTTTGCAGCCAATAGAGAAGACGCATGATGTACACCTTCATAATATTATACAAGAAAAAAAAAGAAAACATTTTGCAAAGAAAGATAACATCATTGGTTTAAAAAAAGGAAAAGAGAAAAACTATGATTGTTAGTTACTGTTTTAAAATTATCAGTTCTTATATGAAGATCAAACTTTTGTTGAAATATTAATTCGAAATTATATTTGTTATGAAACATTTTTATGCCACACATTTATTACTATTATTAATCTTGAATAAATTATTTTTCATTAGTTCAATAACAATCTTCGAAAAAGATTATGTTACTTTATTTTCTGTATTAAATACAACAGTTTAGTCGAAAATCTATGTTAAATTAAAATTAAATCAAATTGTCTATTTTCTTTTCTTTTCGTTAATAAAAAATCTCAACTATTGAATGGATTCGACATCAAATTGCATTAATGAGTTTTTTTAAAATAAAATATCTGATCAATTTTTTTTTGTATTTTATAAGAATTCTCACTGAAGAGAACAGTTTTCTTTAGTTTTACAAACAAAATTTCGAGAGAAGAAATTTTAATTTGATTAAATTTTCATAATCAATTATAATCGATTTTCAATCATTTCGTATGATTTTTTTTACATGGAAATAGTCGAATCGAATTAACGAGTTCTACACTACTGTTTTTCTTTTGAATGAATCAGTTATAAAATTGAATGCTATTGTTAAATCGTAAATCTAATTATTCATTAAAAGAAATATTATGAAAAAGATAAAAATATATTATGTATTCTTTCTATTTATATAGATAAACAAACGAGATATATTTATTAAAATCGATATGCCAGCAGGAAGATTTAATTGAATATACCATGTTATAATGTGTTTTTTTTTGCGAAAGAAAATTGTTTGATATTCAAAAATCTATTAATTCGAGTAGAACTATCATGATGTATATTATACATCATACTAATCTACTGAATAGATTTGCTTATTCAAGGAATGTAAATTCTATATTGAAGCTATTTGATTGACATACTAGTTTAAAAATCAAACTTAAATGTAATAGTTATTGTCCATTTCAGACTAGAATGCATTCAATTTTTTGATGATAAATCGCCAGCACTGATAGCTATCGAGAGTTCAAATTTTCATCAGTAGAAAGAGGATAGGTGGAGGCAGAAGTCTAGTTGAAAATCAAATTATGCAATCTCGACCTAAGACTTTGTCTAGAGGATGTTCCTTTCCTCAGATAATGGATTTTCAAGTGATATAGAAAAGTATAACTAATCAAAAGAATCAAACAGTATTTTTTCCAGAAAACAAATGCGATCTCTGAGAAAACTCGTGAAATATTTTGATTCTCACGTAGGCATCTACCCCCATTCATTCTCTTTCTAATAGTGAAAATCTAAGTTCGATACCTATTAACATTGACAAGTTATTTAATAAACAACCGATCACATTCTATCCTGCAATAAACAATAGTACACATTTCCTGTTAGAAATAAACCACAGTATAGCTGAATTTATTAATTGAAATAGCAAAAACGAAATTGTGAGATGAAAATATTGGCAAAACTGAACCATTTTAAATTACTGAATCATAATTTAAAGTTTGTCAATTCAGTCAAATCATAATAACAAAATAATCTAATGATAAAAGAATTCTCTCACATATTTACTCTATAAGACATTGTATGATAAGTTCTTCTCACACATGTTAATAGCTATAAACATATAAAAAAAAGTCTTTAACATTTATTTTTGTTACGGATGATATATCTGCTCTTTAAATATCAAAATCAAGCATACATAATTTGAATTATTCAGTTAGAAAAAACAAATACCAGTATAAATAGTAACATGACATGACAGAATATTTGTAGATTCAAAATTAATGTTATTCATAAATGACTACAATTATTGTTTTATGTTAAAATTAGCACAATTAACATTTGCTTAACTGTATTAATGCGAAAATCATCAAAATCAAAGAATTATAGAAAGTTATAATAAATGAATTTGTTAAAATTTGAAATATTCTGCCATATTTAATATAGCTTCGAAATTTTTCAAACTGTTCTAAGTTATTATTTTCAAGCAACTCATATATTCCAACAATTCAAGTAGACACATATACAAATTTATTTGGAAGTGAATTCTGCTTCCAATAGTACCAGAATTACTATGTAATCACAATTTAGTAATTTAATATATACTTAATCTAATCAAACATTCATCAACATGAAAAATCTTTTCGACAATTAAATTCTCTTTATCAAACTTTAAAATAATTTTTAAATATCTCATAAATATAAAATAAAAATTGATTAGTTATTCGAATATATATCCATGATTTATGCATAACTATGAAAAATTGTCAATTTATAATGAAATAAAACCAAAATTGATGATAAAAAATGCACAGCACATTGCTTCATTTTATTTGTTGAAATCAAATATTACACAAATAATGTGAGAAAGTGTCAAAGAAAAAGATGAATAATATTTGTCGTAAGTTCTTTTTTGTATTTTATGACATATTTTCTCCTGTATTTTCATTGTCATTATTCCACATTGTACGCTGTGCGAGTAACTGTTCAAGAGTTAATGGATTTACTAAAGAATGAAAAAAGACATTTATATCATTAAGAAATAAAATAATTCATTTACGATCATCGTCAGCTGAATATCGAGGATGTGCTAATTGATTAAGACGTGCAGTATGATAAAGTTCTCGAAGAATACGTTGATATAGTTCATCACTATCGCTTTCAGATCGTTTTCCCCATATACTATGCAAACGTTTTTCTCGAAATCCATTCATACGTTTGTTTGAAGCACTAGAAAAATATTCAAAATAAATTCTATTTGTAGTTATTAATTATACGATTAACTAATCCTATTCTGAAATAAACTATTTAAATCATGTATACATTTAAGATTAAATACAAAAAATAAAAATTAATTAATTGAATATCTTAAAAAATTTTTTTATATAGAATTGACTGATCAAAAAGAGTATGTAATGTCAAAATGAACATTTCATAAATAATGATTTATGAATCATGAAAACAAACAATTTACTATTTGTTTCAAATCAGATCATTTTTTATTCTCTTTCTTTTAGTAAATAATAAAAAAAGAAAAGAAAATAATCAATTATATCATCATAAACAGGTAAAAAAAGAAAAATTTAATAGATGCATCTGACATGTTAAATTAAAATATCAAATAAAATATTAAAAAAAAAAGAAGTCGAACATCTTCTATATCAGTAACCGGAAATATTTTTTTGACAGAATTTAAAACGGAACTAAATGTCATTGATACATACTCATTAATTCGTATGCACTTACTGTTTAAAACTATCAATGTCCGAAGAACTTTCCGTGAGTTTAGCTTCATATAAACATGTTTGTACTAATACAATAAGTACAACAAATAAAAAGACAAATAATTTCATATTGATAATAAATCTAAAGTAAATATATAGTAAAAATCAATTCATTTTTAAATATAATATCTAACGAAAAGATTGTTAAAAAGAATATTTCTATAAATGAAAAGAAGACTAGAAAATGAATGAAATGATACTGATGTAACAGGAGTAAAAAAAGAAAGAAAATAAGAATAGATTTTTCATTCTCTCGTTCTCTTTTTTTTCTTTTTCTTGATTTACGCCTCGGCATAAAATATTTTTTTCTTCTATTGATTGGGATAAGATTATTCCTATGATTTAATATTTATAATTTTAATGGTTTTAGTGAAATCTTCTTTAATAAACGAATTGTTATTCAAGCAAATAGAATAAAATATATTTAAGAATATAGATTCATCTAAATTTTTTACTAGTTGATACAGCTTACTTTGAATTTATAAGAAAAGGTTTCTCATAATCTATTATATGAAAAAGAAAACCTTTTCGATTTACAACATAAAAAAGATACTATAATAAAATGACATTAGATCACTTTCTGTTCTCGTATCTTATATATCCATTTGATAATAAATAAACATTAATTATCGAATTCATTAAATTCAAATCACGTAATAATATATTTCTAATCAATATAAACAAAAAAATTATTTTTGATCATGTTCGATACATATGTAATAGGATAATATTAACAATTATTATTTATCTGCTGAACAGAATCAATAATTAGACCATATGTTGATCTAACTAAAACATTTATAACATATTAGAACATTTTCTCATTTATAAACAATTTTCTACCTACTCATTTTATGAACAAAAAAACATAAAATTTTTTTATTTATTATGCATAATTGTTTCCGATAGATCATGCATTGCTAATTTATTAATTATTTTTTATGAAGAATATTTATTTTTGATCGAACCATGTATTGTATTTCATTATAGATATTATATGTATTTAAAGAATAAATAATACAGCTATATAATCGTATCAATTTATTATTTTTTTTCATGTCATTTATAATGACTGTTTGAAATCAAGGTGATGGTCTTTTTTATTTTAAAATACACACATACATTAAGTAAAGAATAATGTTAAAAAAAAAAGGTCTAACTCTCTATGTACACGCATACAAAAAGAAAAACAAAAAAAAAAAAGAAGAAACTACGGTGTTAATGTTATGAAATTTGAGTATTATTAATTCCATTCGTTGTTCCTGATTTGTCTGAAATACTTGTAGTGGTAGCTGTTTGTTGTTGAGCTTTAGATATATAAACATTTAATAATTTGAGCTAAATAAAAAATTCATTTATTCATTAAAAAACCATAAGAATATATTGAAAACAAAGTACTTTTTCTTTTGAATAATCAGATTTTTTCTGACTAATAAATGAACAAAGAGGCTTAAAGATAAAAGTATTCTGAAAGAACATATCCGATTAAATTTTATCTCAAATAAGATTAAATAGTATATTTTTCTTTTCTATGGTTACTAATACTCATAGTTTTCAACAGTAACTATGAAGGATTTGACGTCTTTGTAGGTATGAATAGTAAGTTTTTCAAAATCTATATAAATGAATAAGTCTTATGAGAGAAGTACTCCAACTATTTAAAAACTTTTGACTTGGAAGGCATGCCATCCAATAGAGCTCAGTGAGTTATCACTACCATAAAAAGAGTTTGTGCTTATAGCCTGTGTCTGACAAGATCGAGCACTTTTAATTTCACAATCTAATACCTTCATGAACGTTCTACTACAAAGGACGTAAGGTGCACAGAACATGCATTTGAGCATAACAAAGATATTTCTAAAGGAAATCTAAAAGTTTATTTTAGTAAAATGATCAGGGTTGCCAGATCTTCTGAAATGGCAGGAAAGCTTCTGAATTTCCAAACTTTTTCTGATTTTCTTCTGACCTTCTGATTTTTCTGATTTTTCAGTTTTCTTCGGATATTTCTGATTTTTTCGTTTTTTTTCGACTTTTCTGGTTTTATCGTTTGGCTCCGGTATTTGTCCAAATTCATTACGATCGTAATTCATTAAGAGAGTAGCTCAATACTGCCGCGTCTTTTCTCTCTTTTATTCATAGGTTATTTCTCTTATCTGCATATACCAAAGAGTATTTCGTTGACACGAAATACAGGGCGGCACGTAACCTTTGCCTCTCCCTCTACAACCTAAAGGATAAACAACACAACCAAGTATTTTATACCAATCGTTAGAGCTCATCGAGCTCTACAAACAAATATATGTTAAAAACGTTTAGACCCTTTTTTCTGGGACAAAAAGTTAAAAAAACTATCTTGGAAAATCTAAAACAATGTTTAAAAAACTTCTTTTTTCGAATGAAGAAAGATGCTTCATTTTTCAATAAAAACAGCTTTTTTCATTGTTCTCACTACCTCAGACGTGTGAAAATATACTTATTCGATGCAGCATGAAAAACTGCATGTGATGAGTATATTTGAGACAATAAAAACAGTCAAAAAAAAGCTGTTTGTATTGAAAAATGAAGCATTTTCTTCATTCGAAAAAAGAAGTTTTTAAACATTTTTTTAGATTTTCTCAGATAGCTTTTTTTGACTTTTTGTCTCAGAAAAAAAGGGCTAAAAGGTTTTAATATATATTTGTTTGTCGAGCTCGATGAGTTCTAACGATTGGTATAAAATACTTAGTTGTGTTGTTTATCCTTTAGGTTGTAGAGGGAGAGGCAAAGGTTACGTGCCGCCCTGTATTAGTCTTTCTGATTATTTTCTGATTTTGAAAAAAAAATTCTGAATATTTTCTGATTTTGATAGTAGGAATTTCTGATTTTCAAATTTTTGATCTGGCAACCCTGAAAATGATCAAAAGAAACAGCTCTACAAAGTCTGATAGTAATAAAATTTTTCTGTCTATTTTGTATCTTTTGTAGTGACTTACTCATGAAAGTACTAGACGATAAAGTTGAAACTGCTCGACCTCATCGGAAACAGTTTGTAAGCAGAAATTCTTTTTATGGTAGTAATAATTCGCTGTTCCAAGTTAAAATGTTTAAACAGTTGGAGCACTTCCTTCGTTAGTTTATTACTGATTCTACTACTATTACTTCCACTCATGAGCAAAACTTCTCAAATGATGAATCACGTTTTCGTAGAAACCTACGTGACTATATATATTCCACTAGGCTAATTATAAACATCAGAATCTTGGCAACTTGTATAGTTTCACAGATTCTCTACTCTTACTACCATCCTTTTCCTGATAAAAGTGGTTCTGATCAAATTTTTATTTTTGAATCAGTATGTCATATATCACTAGATGAAGTAACTATAGAAATACTTTAAATATTTGAATAGATATTTCAACCTTAAATTTCAAGTACGATTATGTATGAACAGACAGAAAACGTCTAAGTATATAAAACTACTATATCAAGATTAATTCTCTTCACATAATGAAAAGAATACAGAAATAATTTATCTTATGTATTACATATTTAATCTTTTTCTGCCTGATGATTCATCTTAGTACGTTAGTCTGCACTTGGTAGTCTAGTGATATATGGTAGACTGATTCAAAAATTGAATGTAATAAGAAGCATCCTTATTAAAAGAAGGGCAAGCCGTAAGGATACAAAATTTAATAAGATACAGAAGTCGTTGAAATTCTAATTAGCTCAATAAAAAAAGAAAAGAAATTTTTACCTTGCTTGGACTTAATTTATGTAGATGAGTACGAAGTGTATCACCAACAATCAAATAAATTGATACCAAACAGAACACAGCCGATTTTCTTACACTTGATGTTTCATTATCCCAAGACTAGAATAATACAAAATCTTCTTATTTTTCTTTTCTTTTATTAAATAAATTTAATTAAAATCCAAGCAGCCTTTAGATATATATTACATGCAAATATATTTGCAAAGCAATATTATGTTTATTTTCTTTATATAAAAATAAATAAAAAAAACAAAACAACCATTTCTCCTTGTTTATTCTCATGCACTTACATCGGCTCCACCGGTGACATTATGGGAATGTGCATCCCATACCTTTTATTTTGGAATATTTATTTATTTATTTTTTAATTAAAAGATAAAAAAAAATAAATTTATATTTTATTTACCGTTAAAAGTGATGGAATCATTTCAGGCATTAAATTAATACATGTATCTTTATTCATAAATTCAATTGTTTTTTGTAACATTGTTATAGCTGATTGATTCATTGGATATTTAGCTTGTTCCATTATTGGTTTAAGTACACGAATAGTATCTTCAGCTGGTAAATATTCAGCTGCAGCTTGTGCGGCTTGTTCAGCTGAACGTGTTATCTAAAAAATAAGTTAAATCTTTGATATTTTTTTTTGTAAAATATAATTATTTACATCACTTTCACTTTCACTTTGTGCTTTTAATATTCGAAATATAATTAATTCAACATAATTCATAAATAAATTTGTATGATGTGTTAATAATTCACGTATTATACGAAGACTATAAACTCTAAACATAGTTTCATCTTGATTATTATCAAGAATTTGTGTTAAAATATTTAATGTTTTATTAAATGCTAAATCCCATGTTTCAATATCATCTATTTTAGAAAATTTTAATATACAACGTAATGCATGTTGTCGTTGATCTTTTGATAGTGTTGTTGTATTAGCTATAGAAAGAGCTGCATCAATTGCTGCTGGACGATCACTTGCATCAATAATACCCTATAATAGAGATACAGAAAATGTTATATTTAATTCTTTAATCCTTATAGGAATTTCAAAAGAGCAACTGACAAAATGGCCATACAAATAGAGTATATTAGACCTCCTAATATAGCAATAGTATGAGCAAATCAACCAAGCAATTTGTATTTTGTGTAGAAAAGTTTGGCTATTCAATGAGAATGAAATAAAGGAGAACAATTGAACGGCTTGAAAAATTCTACATATTTTATCTTTCATCACAATTTTGAACAGACAAAAATGAATTCTACTCAACTGTTCCTTGGAAAAATATAATCAATTAACAAGTAGACATGTAGATTTTTATAAAGTACATAATGCACCTTCAAAATCTCTATTATTTGTAGTTAGAGAAAAATTTGTTGCAAAAACTTCGATTTTCTCAGATTTATATTTTGAAGACGAATAATACAACGAAATACTCGTTCCGTCTATCAATAACTTATGAAATATCCTACAAAAAAATGTTTTTAAAATCTTTGAATTCTATATATCTGTAAGTTTTTAATTGATTTACAAACATTCACTAAGACGGATATTAAAGGATAGGGGACTAAATAATTTTATTAAAATTATTTACATCTGATGGTTGTGTTGTATAATTTTGTGATTTATATGAATAAGAAGATTGTGATATAGACTGACGAACTGGAATCATTGAACGCTGTTCTTTATTTTTTAATGATGTTGAATTTGTTAATAATAAATCATCATGTTGATTATTTATATTTAATGTTTGCATATTTTCCATTAAAATACGCATATCAGCTGCATAAGATGGTGTTTGCACATCTGAATGAATTGATGATGTCATTGGAGATGTTATACTAGAAATACTCGATCGACGAAAAAAATCATATCTAAAAAAAATATTAATATGAAATATTGAAAATAAATTATTATGTTTCTTGTTTTTTTTACTTAGTATCAAGTTGTGATTGAGAAGATGATTGCATATCATTTGCAGTTCGAAGAATTTTTGCAACAGCATCCTATTATACAAAAGAGACAAAGTATGTTAATGGTAATTAAATTCTGAGATTAACTCGCTCTTGATATATTCATCAATATGAAAAACGAATGATCGAATCATTTTCCTATCCTATATTCTCGAACTATTTAAAAATGTTTGACTTCATCGTTTGTCTATAAGTAGATTCTAGTAAGACTAAGAAAATCCTGCAAGGATTTGTGGCTAAACGGAGATCTAGTTGCCACATAGCTGAATGAAAATCAGATTTCAAGCTTTTAATATAAAATTTTAAAGAAAAAGAATTTGTCAAACACAACAATTGCAAATTTTATATCACACTCGTAAACTTGAATCAACGCTTCATCATAACCTTAGTCCCACATCCGAATGCTTTTAAGATTTTCTTCGTTTGAAGTATCTTCGTTGTTTGTGGTAGAGCGATCAGACAAATTTTGGGTCCAGAATCGATCGAACGAGTGCTACTTTAAACTCGAGCTAATTATAAGCAGACTCTTACAAGAAGACTTCTAAATGTTTTATCGCTGTCATTCTAAACAACCGTCTTTGATACCGGATGTCTCGAGACAAAACAAATAGTGTTCAAAACAGACTTAGATAGACAGCTTTAGACAAAGGAGAATAGATCTCATTATCTTAACAGTCCCTTTGATAAACAGTAAACGCAAAATACGAGGTTGTCTTCCGTCTATTAATGGTTGATTATTTACTCAGTGGGGTGACATATAAATTTGTACTCACTTAGCACTAGATAACTTGCTACTCAAGTGAAAGTTCACTCATCATCATCACTACTGACGCGTCTATGTATTCAGTTAATTCGCAATTTTTTCCTTTTTTCTGTCAATAACACGACTATGCTAAGTCCTTGAGCTATTTCTGAATCATTAGTAAAATGCTGTACATCCTTCGACTATATAAAGATTCTGTCTCTATTACATCTATTCACTCTACTTCTTGAACTAAAATATCGCATTAATAAAAGAAACAGATTTCCGTTCCAGACATTCCTCAATTTCTATTCTTGACTCTTATGTTAAGTTTTGCGAACAACCGTCTATTGCTGTTCCGAATATCTCTATATTTTAATTATGAACACTCGATAGTTTTCTTTACGAACATCCGATAAAATTATCCAGTTCATCACATAGAAATATGTGAATCATTACTGTTTCAAACACTGGTACTTTTTCTAATTACAAATATCCGTTGTTTTTATCATAAAAGTGAAGATTTTATAAAGAAAAACGCATGTTCGAAATGAAAAATAGTAACGAAACGTTATAATATCTACAAGAACTTTATGAAAATTGCCCAAGAACTGTGTAAGACAGGCTAGTCATCAAACATAATCGATCAAGAAAAATATCTAATATTTTCAAAGCGATTATAAAGTTTAGTTTAAAAAATTTCATTGAGAATATTAACAATACTTCTTTGCATTCAATAGATTCTATAAAGTTGTCTATAGCTATCTACTACATTACAATAGTTTTCTTAATTAATATGGAAATTGAATAATTGCTAGTTTGAAAAGAAAAATAATGTTATATTTAAGAATAAATACTTGACAATTTTGTGGTAAAGCAGTAAGCATTAAATTAAATTCCGGTCGATTGAGATTGTGTAATGCAAGTATAACAGCTTGTGCAGCCTAAAATAAAATAATACATTTTTGTTTTTATAAATATTAATGAATTTCTTCTTACCTTTCTCATTTCAATACTTTTTGGTTCATTTGACCAATTAATAATTTTTGATAAAGCAATTCGAATGTCTGTATTATTAGTTATATCAACAGGTTCCATATGTTGTAGAATTTGTTGTAAATAACGTAAAAGAATTTCTTTAACTTTAATACCTGGTGCTGATGAATTATCATTAATAAAACGAATAAGAACTATAAATTGTGCATGAACATCAAATGATGTATTAACAATTGATAAACATTGTCTTAATTTTTTATTAACTGAATCAAGTAAATCAGGAGCACCCAAACGAATTAATAAACGTGTTAATAGTATATAAAGCCAATCATTTAATTCACGTTTATATGCTATTATAAATTCTGGTAAAACATCAAGAAATGATGCAAATACTTGAGAATGTGGATCATAAAAACGTTTTGTTAATAAATCAGTTAAACGTTTTAATTCATGAAGACTAGAAGATATTACAAAAAAAATTATATAAATTTTTTTATTTTAAAAAAAAATTTTACTTAAATATACGACCAGATCGAATCATATGATATAAACTAATAAGACTATCCTTTCGTTCAGCCCATTCATTACTAGACATTCGACGTAAAACATCAGCTATATCCTGAAAAAAAATTAGAAATATGTAAGAAATAATATTTAAATGGAATACTTTATTTATCTTTCATTGATTATTAAACATTTCTCTCTTTTCTATTCTCACTTGGATGTATAATGAACAGCTTAGAGAATTCTACGTGTTTACTTAAATATAGTTAATTTGTTCATTAGAAGTACACTAGTCCAATGAGAGTTGAATAGTAAAATACAGTACAAAAATGCGTCATATTCCCTTAAGATTTATCGAGAAATTTAAAGATCTTGAAGTTGTACGATTCTAAAGATAAGAAACCTTTCAATGATTTTCTTGTATTTCTGAGAAGCTAATTGAAAGATTTAACATTTAGATTGATATCGAACCTCAAATGTTCGATATCATGTGCAAGCATTTTACAGATTTGGTTCTGTGACGTAGCTCAGTTCTCCTACATATCTTTGTGTGTCTTTACCGAAAATTTTAATATATGGATGTTAATTGTTAGGGAGAATTAACGCCTCCTGACCCTCAATCCTGGTTCCACCATTGATTTTATTGGCTGTAAAATACGTTTTGTACATGAATTGAAAACTTTAGGACTCAATAATGATGATTCTTTCCATATGTTTGCAAGAGAATTTAAACTAACAATTATTTAAAAAATCAGTTAAAAACATACTTCAAGTGATCTTTCTGAACATATACTCGATGTTTCTGATGCATCATCTCCACTATCACCTAACCATGAACCACTAACACGACGTCCAGTAGCAGAATCACCATATTCACTTCCTATTCCTCGATATCCAAATGATCCTAGAATCAAAATAAATGAAGAAATAAAATGAAATATTAAAAACATATTAAATATTTTAATTCAAAATTCTATTAATTAAATATAAATAAAGAAGTTAAATCTAGAATATTAACACACAACATATATTTATCCTACAAACTTACGCCCTAATCGACGTTTATTTCCATTACTTGTAGGAGTTATTGCTGAAAAAAATGTCTTATTTATTAATAATAATATCTTTTTTTTCTTTTTCTTTTTGTTTTCAATAAAAATAATTAAAGATAAGATAAAAATTTAAAAATAACCTACGTCTTCGTCCTGGACTTGATTCTCGACTTGATATTTTTGAACCTGTATTTGAACCTAATGACATTCGTGCACGATTATTTGTTGGTACACGTGATGTTGATGATAAATTTTGAGATAATCGTAATGCATTTGGTGATGTTGAACGACTACCTGGTTGAGATTGAGAAACAGTTTGTGGTGGACGTGATGTTGCTGAAGGAGTTTTTGTTTTTGCATTTGATGAATTCGGGACAAATCGAGGTCGATCTAAATTATTATTATTATGATAACAGTAAATGTATAGATTTTTAAATATCTACTATTTGTTAATTGACCAGAAGATGAATTTAAACCTTGGAAAAATAAAGAAAGAAACGAATTAAGATTTTTATTTAAATTAATTAATAATCTACTTGTTGTTGATGTTGTTATTCCTGCTTTTTTATTTCGTAATGCAAGTTCATTAGCACTTGATGATCGTGCTAAATTTCCTGATAAAGATTGTCTATCTAAATAATTAAATATTTAAATTTATAAAAATTATTCAATTAAATAGCCTTTATTTATTTTAATTTAAATCAAAGTTTGACATTTAAGAATTTATTTTACTTCTCAAATATCATAGACAAAAAAAGAAAAGACTCAAAATTTTCAATAATTTATACGTAATTATGTTTTAACTTACCATTAATTCCTGTTCGCACTTGTTTTGATGTAACACTAACAAAATAGAGAAAAATTCTTAATATTCAATAAAAATTTTAAATATTTACTCTTTTGTACTACGTATTCGTGAACTACCTACACTTGCTAATGAATGTGTACTTGATGCATTACTCATTTCACCCTATTATATTAAAAAATATATATAAAAAAATTTTTTTTAAAAATTTTTAAATTTAAACCAATAATGTTTTCTTTTTTGATGAATCAAGTGAAACAAGTAGTGCATCAGCTAATGATGGAAACTGATCACGAAAAAATCCAAATGATTTTCGTGCACATGATCTTGCATCAGCATCAGCATCGGATAAACCTTTTTTTATAAGATCATGAATTAATTGTCCATGTTTATCCAAATAAATCAAATCCCATTGTGAAAGCATAGTTACTAATAATTCATAAGTATGTCTATTCAAACAAAAAAAGAAAATATTAAATTAATTAATTATTCTTCAAAAACCTTCGAATTTCTTTAGATTTTGATTCAATTCCACTTAATATAAGTGGAACAAGTTTAGTTGATTGTGTATTAGTTACAATATAACGCAAACCAACAGCTCCACTTGTTGAAATAACCTTTGCACTATTTTGTATAAGATTAAGCATGGCTGGTATAATACCTTCAGCTGTACGTTCAAAACGATTTGTTAAACGAATAGACATAAATGCTAATGTTATACAAGCTTCACGAACAATTTGTGAACGTAAATCTTTTACAGTTGTTACTAAAGGTAAATCAAGTTGCCGAATATTACGAAAAAATTCTTCATATTCATCACCACCACTGGATATTACTGAACGTAATCGTTTAAGCTGAAATTATAGAAAAAATATATGTATTAATAAAAAAAAAAAAATTATTGTTTATTTCTTACTGCTTCAACACGTTTTTCCCAATCATTATTGGTATCAGCAAGTGTATCTCGAATACTTGATAAATGATTTTCAACATCTTTACCCGATGAAAGCTTGAATATAAAACAAAAAAATACAAATAGAAATATCCTTAGGGTTCAAGCCTTTTGATAAGTTAATACATTTGCCATATGTGACTTTTGACATATAAACAAATAGTTTCTCTTCTTAGGTTACAAAAGATTATAATAAACAGTCTTACCGAGATATTAGTTGATGAATTAAATGCATCTTCAAATGTTGCTTCATCAATTGCTCCACTAGCAGCAGCTATAAAAAAAAGAAAAGAAAAAAACATTTTTTAGTTTTCTCTCATATAATAATAAATTTTTTTATTCTCAACTCGATTCAATAGGGTATGATTGGTAATGCATGATCAATATCTTACGTCATCAACTATATAAATACGTGTAACTTGGTGAAATAATAATGCAAACACGTGTTACAAAACAACTAAGATAGATAAAACAACAATAACAACAGCTGAAAAGGTAACGTAACACGACAAAAGATAATAATACCTCCTGTTGTTAACATAGTTGCATGTGGACGTGGAATACCCGATAAAGAACGTGAACGATGATTAATAGAAGAAGAAGCAGCTATATATGATTTTGTTTCTTACTATTCTATATAATCATATATCTAAATTTAATATAATTACCTGCAGACATTGATATAGAATTTCGTGCTGGAATACCAATACTTGGTCTTGATCGAGATAATGTACCATTATCTAAACTAGGCCGAGATTTGGTTGTTGCTGCTGATTTTGGACGAGCTAAAAATAAATTTTATATTAAAACAAAATCAATTAAACTAGTCTTACGAGGTTTACTAGCCAAAAACATATCTGTTATAGGCACCATCTGGTAATATGATGGTCGTTTTTTTCAATATTCTCTCGTTTTTATATAGACTTCGGATATCAATGAAAACTACGCAGTATATATATATATATGATCATCCCGTTTTACTTTGCTTCAGGTTGTTAAAATTTTTTTTTTCAAACATATACATGTGCACAAACATGTATGAAAGAGAGGAAAAAAATCCGAGCAATTGATAAGTTTAACAAAGTTATTACTACTTGATATGATTGAAAAGAGAATGAAAGAGAAGGATAACAAAAGTTTGAATACAAAATATACGGAATGAAAAAGAGGAAGAAATTCAAACATATATAACAGAGCAATAATTACATATGAGTGAACAATTAGACCTTGTATATATGAATAATTTCTTTATACCTAACAATGAGTTTTTCGTTTGATTTAATCGTAAAATTTTAATATTAACTAATGAATGAATATCATCATTCTCTTCTTCAATTAATGTTGGTAATTGAAATCGAGTTGATGATGGACCAAGAAATTGTTCAAGTAAATATGAATCCATTTACTTATATCAAATAAAATAAGTAACCAGCTCTTTTTAAATTCAAGTACGATAAAAAAAAAAGAGGTAGTTTGTTTTATATGCACATAAATGTATGCATCCCTCTCTTTTTTTTTCATGCGTAGGTTTTTTTTTTGTATGTCATGATCAACTTATCATCCTTTATATCTTTTTTTTTATATATCTGACACCTTTGATGGCTGAGTTAATACTATATAAATATGATCTTTAATTTCGATAATAAATATATTTCTTACCATCATCATCATCATTATCATCATCTGTTATATCAGATACTTTAGCAATCATTCGACCACTTGCAATAACATCATCGAATTTTTCATATAATTGTTTTAATCTATATAATTAAAAATAAATTTATAATTAAATATGGAAAATGAAATTAATTACTTGGCTTCAGGTATGTCTCGTTTAGCAATATCATTGCGAACCTTTTCTCCAACATGACGATATATTTCTACAAGAGTATCAATTGCTTGTTGACGAACCTTTTTTTTTTAAAATAAAAAAAATAAAAAAAAAATTAAATTTATTTATTTTAAATAATTACTGTGCTATTTGAATCTGATACAAGTTTGCAAATAAGTGGAACAAGTTTATTAAGTTGAATTGATGATGCACCAAACCTAGAAATGATAGAACATAAAAAAAATAATTTATTATTTTACGATATCGATCTGCTTATATACACACACATCTATACATTTAATCAAAATTTATATTAAATTAAGAGAGAAATAATGTTTTTTTTTTACTTCACTTACTTATCAGTAATAATCTGTGTTGAACAAGTTCGTTTCATATCAACTAGTTTTTATTAGTAACACTAATATAATTTTAACTTTCTTTTTTCTCGTTTACTGATTAAGAAAATGATAAGACAAATAGGATATCGAAATATTACAGCAATACTATTACTCAATTGGTCTAAACAGACAATAGTAAAGGCAGTGATGATCGTTAGCGAAAGAAATATGTCATTTGCATCTTGCGTAATGTACTTCAATGATCATTATATCTATTTGCCGCATATATAGCATTCTGTCTTTCCTTCTGTATGTATATATGTGTACATGAATGTAGTTATGTCTTCGTGCTTGAACGAACAAGAGTCAAGGTATCCCGTCTTGAGGTAATAGTTTTTATATTGATTGAAAAAAAAAATTAATGAAGATATAAAGTCAATGTACAAATGAGCCATTAATATGAAAAATTTGTTACCTTCGTTTTTTTTTATTACATTAGATTTATATATTATTAGACAAAAAATTTGTTCATAGTTCAATTACAATAATAAAATGATATTTTCTAAACTTACATTGTAATCGGAGTAGATTTTGTCGTTACTGTATTTGATTCATTCAGTAACATACTGTTGCTCGTTTGAGTTATCATTAATACAATGATCTTTACTTGCCACTCAAAGATTATGATGAGTGATATGAAAGAAACGAAGAAGAAAAAGAAGAAGAATATAAGACCTTTTTGACTCTATTCAACATATGTGTAAATAGACAGTAGGAATAGATTTTTTTTTCTGCTATATCGTTTGATGCTGCTCACGGTCATTGACCGTTGGACAGCTGTTCGTATATTTCTGTTGCTATATTATCCCTTTTATTAATGATGATAGAAGGACGTAGACATACACAAATGTGTCTACGAGTAGGAGAGAAAGAAGAAGAAGAGTCAGAATAATGAATAGTTGATTGTATATGTTCAATTACAAAGCATACAGACATATATTTATTTACCGTTCAAACGATTACTTTCCGTCGCTCTCACTTTCTCGGCAATACAAAACCCTGTCGATCGTTACAATAACAAATAGACAAAAAAAAGTCGACTACTATTTCTATTGAAAGTGCAAAAGGCTGTTTGGTAAGATAAGACTACTTCTTTTTTCTTATATTCTAGATTCTTTATTAAATAATCAATTAATTAATTTTGATTACATACTCATTTAATGATCTTCTAAGTAAACATTGAGATTCTTCTTTTATTCGAAATTGTTTATTTTCAAATGATAGTGGTTGTATTAAATCCCATATACGCTATATAAAAAAAAGACAAGAGAAAATTTTTTATTTTTATTTATATTAATTACTTGTGGAGTATATGTTATCATTAATTTGACAAGAACATTCGATGCTGTTTCTCGAACCTAAGTCAAAACATTATTTTAGAATTTAGTGATATCTTTTTTGCATTGCTTATTTACTTGTTCTTTAGCATCACCCAATCGATCAACTGTTGTTGATACAACTAAATATAAAGAATTTCTTTATTTATACATAGAAAAATCGTATAAATACTAGTATCAAGATAACATTCAAGTTCAGTTGAATCTAAGCGATCAATCAACATTTCTAATACTCGAAGACCATTTTGAGCAATCTAAATTGAAAAATAAATATTTTTTTAAATGTGTAAATAATAGAAAAATCGTACTCGAAAATTACTGCCTTCAATCCATTTAAATAGACCATTTATAAAACCAGTTAAATCTTCACATTCAAGTGATGTATTTACATCAGATAAATAATTTTCAAGTGCAAGAAAACATTCTAATCTAACAGTTGGTTCTTTTGATAAAATACTTGGATAAAAATGATCAAGGTTTTTTATTTCTGTTTTTGATGATGTATCAGCCATCTATTAAAATATGACATAGAAAAATGATCAATACAAACAGGTAATTTTATGAATGCATTATCATCGCTCTCAATCTAACAAAAATAATCATGAAGAAAAAAAAAAGAGAAAAGAATAAAAAAAAAAAAGAAAGACAGTCAAAATTAAGATTTATTAATCATCAGGTTACAAATATTTTCTTCGTCACGATTGGATTAAAGTACAAACCAATACGAAAATATGCAGGATGGATGGATTTGTCATTTTGTTAGAATAAATAATCAATTATTAGAGGACAACGATATTGTTATAGATAGAAAAGAAATACGAATAGTAATTTTTAAAGAAAATATTACTTATTGCTCATAATTTATCACAGATGAGAGAAAATGATACATAATCAGATCGATTTCAAAAGAGTTTTTTTTTTATTATTTCTTTACTTTTCATACAGAACTGAAACGTTAGTCAGTGATTACTAATATTTTATGATTATGAGACAAATTTTTTCATAGTATTATTCAAATAGATACTTTATTGTAACAGATGTTTTCATATACATAATAAATTTTATTCAAAAGTCGAAGACATCATAAGATGCAATGTATTGATAAATTAAAGAAAATTTTATTTAGAGACAAAAATACTTCTTATGAGGTGTATTCAATCATCATCATGACCCAATTTGCAGTTTTATATCTCCGATGAAATATTATTATCTGAGAATTATATTGAAATTGTTCTTCTACATGAGGAATCTAAGGATAAACGACTATTGAGAGATAAGTTCATCTATTAACCAGACAAGTCATATTGCATACATATCAGTAATTATTTGCATGATAAAAAAGAGAATTTTCTAGACAATTATTGATAGCTACTAAACAGTTCTGATCTCAATGTACTAAAATTATTATATGTGAATATTATTCCTAATAATAAACAGTTGAATTTCTGTTTAATCTCAGAGATATTAAATGTAGATTTAAATCTAAATATTTTATTGAACACATCTAAATACACAGTTTCTTAGCTTGATAAACTCTATATTCTTATAATAAATTTTCTATTGTAGGTTATTATCTATTCATAGTATTAGAAATTATTACATTTTAATTTTTATTTGTTTAAAATCTATTATTTAATTGCTCTTGTTAAATAATGTTTATATGAAGGAACAATATGTGTATATACAGTATGAATATAAATCAGAATTATATGGTTGTGTTTGAAGTGGATTAGTAAGAAAAATAAAAATATCAATACATTGTTCACTAATTTTTGCATCAAGTTACTAGTCACTACCTAGTGGACCTGATTTATATTTTGTTATAGAAATATCTAAAATTGATTCAATTAATTCACTTTCTTTATTATCATAAACTACAAGTGCAACACATTTTTGTTCACCTATTTGAAATATCTGACATGAATTTATTGAATTAAATTGATCATTTAATGACATATTGATAGATAACTGATATTTTGAATAAATTTAAAACTACATATATAGGCAGATGTGAAAGTTGGAATATAAAAGAAAATAATTTCTATGAAAATAATTGATCACAATATACATCTTAAGTAAATAAAAGCTGCATACAGGTTTGTACAGAATCCAAACTCTTTCTGTCTAAGAGTTATCCGACGAATTGAGACAATATTTAGTACCTAGATGTATATCTAAGCATTTTTTAAGTAGATGAACGATGATCAAACCATTCTATGGATTAGTCAAGTTCGAGTATTTTCAAACATCATTGGCGTCTCTCTAAAATGCTTATAACCGATCAGTATTTGAATCATTTATTGATTGTCGTCTATCTATCTAACCGAATAATTTATATAGTTTAAAACTATCACCTACATGTCTTAATATTTCAAAAATCACAATCAGCTTGTATTATTGATTTAAGTTGTAATAAATTACTATTTTTATTGTTCTCTATAGGATATTAATTATATAATTCCACAATACGTTGCATAGATATTTGTCGACATACTTCGTTAATATCGCTACCTGTATAATCAGTTGTTTCATTTTCGACATCAAAAATAGGAATATAATTTAATATTGGATCTCATTATTCTTTGTTTGTAAATCATTCCATATTGTAATAAACTGACTTGTTGTCTATATTAAAAAACCAGATGATACAAAAATGCATTAATGAATCAATTTCATTAATAAATATTATTGTGAGTTGTAATTTTCTTACTGACGAAAATATTTCCGTTATACACTTTAATAATTTATTATATCATTTATCTAACAGAGAACTTATCTTAAAATAAAAGGATAGATTTATAATTTGAAGTACTATTATTTTTAATGAATAATTTACACAGCAGACAAAGAAAGTGCCAAGTAATGATTATAGACTAACAACTATACTTGTGATCAGTAAGTAGACTCTATTTTGAAGTCGACGAAGGATAAGAGTCTCACTTTTTTTTTGATCGATCAAAAACTTAAGAGTATATTCATGATGATAATCATCTCTAGAATTGAATGATCTTTGTCAATACTCCATGAAGAACAGAGTTTTTTTTATTAACATCTATATTTTTATTTATTTTTTATTGACAGAAGAAAAAAAAAACTGAATTTACAATGACGAACTAATAGTAACAACAACAAGAAAATATTAAATACAATTATGTTTACCAAGCTGAACCGGTATTAGCCAAACGACGAATACGTCTAGAAAAAGAAAACTTCTTTTTTTATTTTTTTTTAAATAATTTAATACCTTGTATTACGATCTTGATCGCGAATTTTTTTATCCATTTCAGCATCAGTAAGTGTTTCTAAAAATGGACAATATTGTTCAGCATCATGATTTGTTCTTGTAGCAACATCAACAGTTGGCATTGGTGTTTCACTAGAAAATAAATAAATTTATTTTATTCAAAAAAAAAAATCTATTTTTTACCTATAAGAAAATGTTTTATGATGCCAACTAAGTTGTCCACGAATACTATACGCTATGGCTGTAACAAATTCACCACCAAGTCCTAAATATACATATATTGATTTCTAGTTTAAAAAAAGCTTGTTTGTTTTTTTTTTACCTAATTCAGATGCTAATACACGAGCAAATTCTTCTGGACTATTATGTTTATCCGACATATCCCATTCAAATTGATCAACCAAACTTACATTGCCAACATGAATATTCAACTAAAAATATCATATATTATACATATTAATATATTACAATTACTAATTGATAAGAATCAACTAAATATTTGAAATCATGGAAATATTCGTTGATGTTTTGAGGAGCTTCTCCATAATCTCAATGATTTGGAAAAAAAACTCTGACTGAAGTCCTTTTCCGTAATAAGAGTCTGCGCTTTATATTACGATCTGTCACACTTCATTTTTCCAACATCTTGAAGACATCAAAGGCTAAAAATGATCTGACATATTTTCTCTACAATAAAATGCTAAAGTATATTTTTCATGGTTGAAAATTTAATCGTATTGTTGCCGGAGAAAAACTTCTACTATATCATTTCAAGAATTAGTTTTAAGAGAATCACAGAAAAAAAGTTACATTTTTAGCATTAAATCGAATTTCTATATGAAAATATAAGAAATTTGTTTCTCACACACAGCTCCAATACTCTTTCGATTGCATGAATATTAAAAAATTCCATTTCTTTTTATTTTTCTTACCTTAATTGTAATTCGTTGATCACTATTATCTTCTAAAAAATCATTATGATGTGATTCAAGTTGTTGTCTTATAGCTTGTGCAATAGCAGGTACAAATGCCATTGTATTTAAATCAAGATCATCACAAAGAATTTCTGCAAACATTTCTGGTGTAATTAATTGTTCTATTACAAAAATAAAATAAAATTTTAAATCTTTTTATTTCTTATTATTTTACCATTTTTATTCCATGTAAATGTATCACGTAATTTTTGTCCTTCAATTTCCATATCAAGTCGAATTGGAACAAGATCTTCTAATTGTTGAGCATTTTCAAGTGAAGATGATGTATCCGTATAATCAAAACTATATATACATAAAATTTAAGAAATCAAAAAAAAGATTTATATAAATAGGTTTTTTTGTACCATAAAGGAAAAGTTTTTTTTTTTGTTGTTGTTCGATTTCGATTGATTGGTGTTGCTGCTGGTACAGCATCAAGATGATGAGAATTAGTTGGAAATGTTGGTAACCATGTTGATCGTTTTGATTTATCTCTACAAATTTATTATTTTTTTTGAAATATAAATTTTAAAAAAATGTTTTTTTTTGCTTACGCTCGTGTTGTAGCTGATTCACTATTTAATGTTAATGCTCGATATTTTTCATCATCTCCATTTAATATTTCATCAACTTCATTTGCACGTAATAATGTTAAATTTGTTGGTAATGAAGATTCTGAACAACCTAATTCAATTAACCATTTACGTTCTTCTAACGTAATCATACGACGCCATAGTGATGGATATTTTTTATAAAGTGTACCACGAAATAAACGTAAATAATTACCAACCTAAAATAAATATTAGTTTTTTTTATTTTTTAATAGAAAATAATAATAATACTAATTAGAATTTACTTCAGATCCAATATACATTTTTTCTTGATTACCAGGAAATTGAAATGGTACTGGACGTTCACCATATGTTTTTAATAATGGATTTGGTGTAGTTGATGATTTTTTGGCTGATGCCATTGTAGAATCTGTCTATGGATAATTATTAAATGTAGAATATGATAAATTTATTTTATAAATAATTACCTCTAACATACGAGACTAGTCAAATTTTAAGTAAAAAGATTAATTATTATAATACTGAATTAGATTGAATCTTGAGGTTAAGTTCAATATATAAATGGTACAAAGACAGGATCAATAAATGTACATGATTTTTCATTGGATAATTTTATATAAACCAATCAAGAAATAAATAAATCTAAAGATGTCGTTATTTTATTGATTTTAAAGTTTTTCGATTCAATTGATGATATTATGTGTGATTTGTGAGAAAAGAAAATATAAAATATTATGGACTAGAGACTGTCGCAAGAGAATTTTCTTTGTCCTGTTCTGCTCTAACAATCATACATTCTAAAAAAAGATTTGACCTATTCTACGCCATACTGACCTAATCTTAGGCTAGGGCGCCCTTAGAACTTATAGATATGAAACTGCAAAGTGGTTTTGATCTTGGTATATGATTTTAACCAAATCTCGATTCCATTCTCAAAAATCGAAATTTTCTCATGTCTTGTATGAGTTTTTGATTACATGAAACATATTATAGATAAAGTGGTTTCGATAATAGTTTTAAGATTTTTTTATCTTTTCTAGTGTCGTAGTACTTGCTTATATTTGAAAAAATTTGATAAATTATTGGGAATAAATAAATGCATTTATTAATTTAGGTTTAATCTTATGACAAATCAATGAAAGAACTAGCTGTGAAAATAGAAATTCTAATCTCATAGATTTTGTATTTTGATACCTTCAAATAAATTCTTGAAGGAACATTGATTTAAAGACAATCATAGAGACTTTGTATGCATTCAAGTAGTATGAGTTTTGATAGAATTATTCAAGTCTTACAATTCAACGAATAAAAAGGCTAATGTTGTATATTTCTAATTGTGATACATGCTTGTTAAGGATGCAAATGACGTCTTCATCTTCCATAATTTTTCATTTTAATCCTTCGATGTTTCTACCACATTAATAATCATCTGATAATATGAAATGATTTTCTGAGATTTTTTTTTGTATAATGTACTATTATTTTCACTTAGAAAAATAGAAGAATCTATGTCATACAGATGTAAAGCATGTTTTTTGATTTACGGGTTACTCAAAGTACCTGAGAATGAAGACATCTGGTGTGTCTTTATATATTTTTGTTTGTCAATCTGATATTATTTCAAACAACTACTATTACAATGTTGTTGTTATATACTTTATTTATTATTATTACTTCATTTAATAATCTCGTTTATACATGCAGTACAGATCCTCATCAAGGTGTTTTAGTTATTGCTTCTGGATCATTTCTTTCAGCAAGTAATGAGCAAGGAATCAATTGGTCACCGTCAGAAACTAAAGGACAAATGACATTCAATCAAGCAACTTGTCAATATGAAAAAATAGTTCAAGGTTTACCAACTAATGCAAACTATGAATGGAAAGTTGCTTTTAATGGAAAATGGGGTGGAGATAAAGGATGTAATGGAGGTAACAATTGTCATTTTAATAGTGGTTCTACTGGTACAATACTTCTCATTTATAATCCATTTAATGGACAATTGATGACGAGTTCTCTTAGTAATAGTCAAACTACAGCTCCAGATACATCGACTTCTAAACCATCTACATGTTCAAATCCATATAAAGGTCGTATAGTTCGAGCATCTGGTGATTATCAAACAGAATTAGGTAGTTCAGCTCCATGGCTTGCAACAGAAGCAAATAGTTTAATGATATTTGATGAAACATCTTGTCTTTATTTACTTATTCTTTCTGGTTTAACACCAAATAAATTTTATGAATGGAAAGTTACTTTTGATAATACATGGTCAGGTAGTATTGGTTGTGGAAATGGTGGTAATTGTAAATTTTCAACAAGTACAACTGGTGCAATTGAACTTGTATTTGAACCAAGTACAAAACAATTATCTTTTCGTCCTCTTGCAACTATATGTGGTAATGGACAATGTGAATTAGGTGAAACATGTCGTACATGTTTGAATGATTGTGGTATATGTCCACCGGCTGTATGTGGTGATGGTAAATGTGAAGATGCTGAATCATGTGAATCATGTCCTAATGATTGTGGTAAATGTCCAATATGTGGTGATGGTATATGTCAAACAAATGAAAATTTTCATATATGTCCTCAAGATTGTCCAAATGTATTACCAGGATGTGAGGTATTTCGAGAAGAAAGTTGTTTAGATAAATTACAATTTCATGCTAATCCAGGTGTTGAACAAAAACGTTGGCAAACACCAAAATCTGGTACAAAAGGTTATCAAGCATCATATCAAGATTATCATGTACTCGTTGGTTATGCAGATATTATTTATACAGATATTAATCGTCATTCAGCTGATGTTTGTCTTGAAACAAAACATCGTCAATTAAATTCAATAACATATACTTATTTTTTTGATGGTATTCCACAAACAACAAAATGTAAACGTTTTACAAATATATATACTGGTATATTAACTGCAATAGTTGTAGCAAGTGATGGAGCAACATTAGAATTACCTGAAATTGATTTTGTATGGAATACTAAACCAATTCTTAATCGATTTGGTGATTATCGTAATGGACAAAAAGGTGCTGTAGCAGAATTATTCGGATGGCCACATAAAGATATTAAAGAAGAATGTGAATTTCTTGGTAAAGCTGGTTATTTAGGTGTAAAACTTTTTCCTGTTCATGAACAATTAATGTCAACACAACCTTTTGAAAATGCTATGAATCCATGGTATTTTATGTAAGATATAAAATTATTTTAGGAAAAAGAAAAAACATAGTATTTTATTATATTAGGTATCAACCAGTTTCATATAATTTAGATGGTCGAATGGGTACACGTGAAGAATTACGAGATTTAATTCAAACATGTCGTAGTTTTGGTGTTCGAGTTTATATTGATGCTGTACTTAATCATTTTACTGGTGCAGGAAATGATCTTAATCAACATCGAAATCCTATAGGTTGTGTTAAATGGGGTAATAAAACAAGTAGCGCTCCTATTGAACGACAATCTCCATTTTATACACATGCTTATACTTATGAATATAATATAAATACAGGAAAATCACCTTCAAATGAATTTCCAGCTGCTGCATTAGGTCCTGAAGATTTTCATTGTGATAGACCAGCTGATTCATGGGGTGATTTATTTATTTTAAATAATGGATGGCTTGTTGGTTTAACAGATATTGATACATCAAAAGATAATGTACAAGAACGACAAGCTGCTTATCTTGTTGATATGTTAAGTTTAGGTGCTAGTGGATTTCGTTTAGATGCAGCTAAACATATATCACCTGAAGATATTTCAGCAATAATGAAAAAAGTTCAAATAAAAATGGGTGGAAAATTACCAGATGATTTTTTTGTTTGGTTAGAAATTATAACTGGTAAATAAGAAAATTAGATATATTCGTTTGTAAGAGTTCTATTATATATGTATATTTATAGGTGGAGAAATTGAATATTTATGGGAACGACCAGCATGGTATGGAACTATGTTTGAAAATATTCTTATGAAAGATCTTGAAACAAAATCTGAAGTTGATAAGATTAAAGTAAGTATATTTTTGTATTATTTTTATGTTTTTATTTATATTAATAATGTCAGATTTGGGATGGTCTTTATCCAGTTAATCCAACTAGTAATCCAACTGTGTCACGTCATCGAGTAGTTATACAAAATGATGATCATGATCAACAAAATCCTGGTTCAACTAGTCGTGAAATGCATTCACATGGATGTGTTCTTGTTAAAAATTGTAATCCATCAACTCATCGAAATTTTGAAATTCGTCTATTTACAAATCCTGAAAATGTACAAGATAATGATAATGATTGGCCTATTCGTTTTATTCTTTCATCTTTTTATCATACATATGGAACACTAGGTATTCCTGATGGTAAATCAATGTGTTATCTATGTACAGTATCTTGTGAAACATGTCGAGATTCAGTACCTTATATAAAAGCTCATGATCCTACAGCATGTGCATATGCAGGTAATGGTTATACACGTACACATCGTGATGTTCAAGTAATTAATGCAATGCGTTCATGGATGAAAATATTACCAATAACAGCTCATGCATTAGGTATTGGAAATTGTGCATAAACGAAATAACTGATAGTATTAAAATAAATAAATAAATAAATATAAAGGCTTTTTTTTGTGAATTAATCTACGCATATTGAAAATACTTATTAATGGTTTAATTTTAAAGATATTCAAATAAAAGAAAACAAAAAATGTTTAACATAGATATAAGATAAAACTTATTGAAAAATACAGTTTCTGTTTATATGTATATTTCTTTCTTTGCCTACACATAAACCACAAATGAAATTAAAAGAAAAGAAAAAGAAAGACACCCTAATATTCTATTTAATATCGTTCGAGGAAAAACAAAATTATTAGACTAGCTGCATGCAGCAATAAAGATATTGAAGATGGCAAGTACGAATAGCAGACATATAATACAATTGTCTATATAATCAAGTTTATGTTGTTTATGTTGATCATTTAAATCGATTCGCATCACATACATTAGAACAATACCTAGAATATAAAGATAAAAAAACAACACCAATAAATCAAAAATTGAAATAATTAAAAAAAAGAAAAAAAACAAACAATTTAGACTAGCACTAATAATAAAAACTACTAGACTATATAATAAATCATTTTTCTTAAAATTTAAACATAATAATTAAAAAAATAATTTCAAAGAAAAATAGAACAATTGTTAAAATAGCTGGAAGGATAATAAGACGTTGATCATAATGTGTTAAATTTGCCATTAATGATGATAATAATGGTAGATGATCGAGTCGTGTAAACAGAAATGTATACAATTGAATAAGGCCTAGAAACCGGGAAGGGAAGGTAGTAACGGCTACTACTTATTTGACAAAATCAACAAGAAAAAAAATTAAAACTATCTAATTCTCAAAAAAAAAATCAGAAAATAATATATTTTAACTTACCAATAGAACCACACATAAGTACAGAAAAAATACCAAGAGTGACTTGAGTACCATAGAATGGATGTGAATGACCTTGTTTAAGAACCTGTTTTAGTTGTACACTGTTACTCATGATGATTATCTAAGAAATAGAAATATAAATAATAGATTTTCTATCATATTTTACTTGTTACAAGTTTGTAACGTTTAGTTAATCTTCTGTAAAATATATACTTATGATACGAACAAAAATAGGATTTTTTATTATTATCGATAATTTCATAACTATTATATTGATGAGAATCACTTGCATCATATTCAAGGTTAGTACTTAAACGATGGCAATGTCTATTAATATCAAAATCGTGACACATGTAAAATACGTGTCGGTATTTAGATTGCTGCGAAATTTTCTATGGTCTAATTATAATTCTTACCAATAGACACATTAATGTCATAGCTGTCTTCTTCATTGAATAAAATCGAGTATCTAATAAGAAAGCAGGTGGTTGCTAAAGAAAAAAAAAATATTTATAGTAACTGTTATGAGGAATCATAATTCAAACTAAGTCTTACATTTTTATCTTGGGGACGTAATGCTGTAGGTATGTAACGTTTAATATCGAATCGACGTCCATCAGTTTCAGATTCACCACGTTCTCGCTCAATCATTGGAGACTATAAAGAGATATATATTTAACAATATCAAATTTACTTGATTGCTTAAGAATATAAAAGATTTCTAGGAAATGTAATAAAAAAAAACACTTACCTGTGTCATTTCGATGTTATGCTGATCTTCTAAAGACATTTTTCTTTTCTCGATTTGTTATATAAATGAAGTGTATCGAAGAAGAAAATCGTTGTCAATATCTTCTATCTATATATTCGATCGGTATTAATTAAAAAATAATAATAACATTGTCTATTTTCTTTTTGTTAATAATAACTGTTTTACAAATAACAAACAAACGACAAATAGAGAACTCGTTTTGTGATATCAATGTCTCATTTAGTAGAAGAATTCTTTTATCTTACTAGCTTGATTACCCTTTGTGATCAATCACAATATCCTATATTGGCGTAGGACACAGCATGAGAAAAAAACAGCCACAGACTTACAAAGAATGAGGCGGGAAAAAATATATGTATATGCAAATGTGCGCCATTCGTGAAGGACAATCAACAGAAAAAGAAACGAGAGAAAAGAAAAGTACGTGCTGCAAGTTTGATGATTCGACATTTTTTTATGTATGCGTACAAGAAGTAGTATAAAGCGTTATAGAGAAAATAAAATATCTTTTAAAGTGTATAGCTTATATGTGGTTAAATGCGCGTTGTTTCATCGTTGCGCTCCAACGAGATATGCGCTCTTGCTATCTACCTTGGTCTTTTTCTCTCTTTTTTTTGTTGTTTTTTTTGCATATCAAATCCAGACCACGAAAAGAAAAAAAA